>JAOEHX010055233.1:0-15099 GCA_025448015.1 Bolborhynchus lineola
AGCCAGATAGCAGGCGGGAAGTCCAGCAGGTTAAAAAAGATCAAAAGAGAGTTATTAAGGAGCATTTACAGTTGGGCATTCACAAAATTCATTTCTACATGGAAAAATCCTTGCATTTCACAATTTCAAGGCAGTGAACTGATACGCTGTACGTGCTATTTATCCTTAGCAAGCAGACACGAGGTAAGAGACAAAAAAATTACAATGCCTGGAGCAAAATTGGATGGTTGCTCAGTGATAAGGGGGAAGTGGGTTTCATATTTTATGAGTGATTTTCCCCCTCTTCCTAGCTTCTGATCTCAGGCATCACACTGATACTATGAGGCAGGTATTTACATAAAAGCAGCAACTGTTTAATTAAACTTTAGGTACTCTGAACTATTCAAACACACATCAAAAAAGGGGAAAATTGCATAGTGGTTTTGGTAAATGATTGTCACACACTCTCTTGTGGTCCAGGATTTATCAGTAGTCTAGTGAGACAGGACACGTTTTGCTTATCCTGTAAAAGAGGAAAACTAAATCACAATTGCTTCTTTCCCTTCAGTCTCACATTGTGGCAAACTAAAATCCCCACATGGCAAGAAAAGGAGTCAATGTCCACTCCAAGAGAGGAAGTATTCCACAGGACAGACTGCTTCAATGGGAGAACTGAAGCTTTCCTGTCTGACCAAGAACAGCCACCAGACATTTCCAAGCTGGAAGTCACCCTGAGACTCTCCCTTTAGATTATTTAAACCATGAGAAAACTCCCTGCTAAAAGCAGCAATTAGTCCTTAACAGAGGAAAACAATTAAAACTTTCAGGCAAATATTTTCTGACTATGGAGATGAAGGATGCTGAGGACCGACCAAACAGTTCAGAGGTGGGTCCCCCCCAGCCTTGTTCCTCCTGCATATGGTGCAGTGCAAATATAGGAAAAATCTGAATAGTCAACTCTCCCTAAGGGATTCCCACTTTTTTTCCTTATTTAGATTGCCTGGGCCATTTGCCAACTCTCCTTTGTGCTGCAAAGGCAAACCCAGAGCTTATAGGCTCTTCTTCTTCTGGTCCTGAGATGCTCCTGGAGCTGATGAAATCCCAGGTGGCAAAGCAACCTACAGAGAGCAGGATGAGTGCATATGTTGTGTACACGCATGATAAGGAGAAGTATGACCCAGTGGGTTCCCTGACACCTTCACATTGAGAACAAGAGCATGTCTTTCTGGGTTAGAAAGAAATGTTCCCCCCCCTGCTTCAGTAACCAGGCTGGGAAAGTATAGTCCCTTACCAAAACACTGTCACATCCACCAGAATGTCTCATGAGCAATGCAAAGCAATACTCACTTTAAATGGTTTTATCTAAGGCTTTTGGATAAAATGTGTTTTATTTAGGACCAAAAGGGTCTTTTAGAGTCACAGAAATGGGAGTCCCTGGCTATTATTGAATTAAAATAGATGTCACTGTTCTCCAAAACACCTTTTCCATGCTCAGCCCTGTCCTTAATGGTTTTATCTAAGGCTTTTGGATAAAATGTGTTTTATTTAGGACCAAAAGGATTTATTAGAGTCATAGAAATGGGAGTCTCTGGCTGTTATTGAATTAAAACAGGTGTCACTGTTCTCCAAAACACCTTTTCCATGCTCAGCCCTGTCCTTAGTGGACATTGTGATCTGCTCACACAACTGTTGGGCCACTCATTATCTTTCGTCTACTAAAATAGCACAAATTTGGTTTTGCTCTTTAAATAAGAGATTTTGTTCCTAATCTTGGTCAAATGATTGGTTGTTTGGAAGGAAGCTCTGGAAGTCTCTAGTCCTGTCTTCTTCCTGAAGCAGAACTATCGACCACATTATCTGTCTTTGTCTAGCCAACAAAAGTCCTCTTGGATGGGGACCTCTCCACCTCTCTGGAAAATTCAAACTTAGCAATAACTTGGAGCAGTATGAAAAGGAGCTTATTTCTGTCCTTAAATCTTATGTATACACTTATAAGTCCTGCTAAACCCAGAGTAAGTTCTTAGGAGGGCAACAGGCTTTGTCTTATGCCTGCAAAGTGCCTTACCCTGCAGCATTTCAGGTCCCTTTAGGCAGCTATATTAACAGGGTTCTGAGTCGTAACAGTTCGTTCTCAGCCCCGAATCCATTCACAGGCAGTTCAGTTCCTCTTTTGGGAAGAAGAGAAGTAAAAAAGCAAACAACCTTCATCTGGTTTTGACAAGGTAAAAGGCAACCATGTAATACAAGTGCCTGTGAAGTGGATGCCTATTTACCAAACCAAAGAACTGAAAGGGTGACCAGCAATTTCTGTATGTTCTAGGAGTGTCCTGTAGCCAGAATGGAGGATTTCATTAAATTCTTTGAGTTAGTGGGGTTTTTTTTATACGCAGTAGCCATAATCCCCTTTTAAACAGTGGAGAATCAAAGCACAGTATGAATTAAACCCCAGTTCTCCTTACTATCAAATAGCTCTTGTTCCTAACACAAGAATGAGGTAGTTTGAAACACAGGAATGTCCTCTTCACTTTATGAAAATGCAGAGTAATTTAAAACCTGAGTAGAACTTTGAGGCATTTCTATGATCCACAAACTAGAGAAGTTTCATAATGTAGAGAAGTTTCACTGAAATCACAGCCTTATGTTTGAGCACATCCATCTCCAGCAGTCTGTGACTCGATCCTGCAGGATGCTGTTCATGGCTGAGAAGATGACTGGTACCCCATGGGGTCAGTTTAGTGTGTAGATTATCACTGGGCAGCCACTGAGTCAGAATTGATGGAAAGATACCAGATCCCAAGATTTACAGCTGCTTTCTTGACAAATTCTACAGTCTTAAAGAAAGTCTGCAGTCCTTAAACCCTGTCTTGCGGCCATATAAAGGCAGCAGCAGCATGAAACCAGGCCCTTGGGAAGAAAAAAGTACCTATGTTTTTGAACCCTAAAATGTTTTAGGTGTGAGCTTCATCTCATCTAATGCTGTCTAAAAGCTAGATATCGCTACCCACACGACTCATGACTCCCTTTGTAGTCATCTACAGTGAGTGAGTCATCTCATCCTAATGTAGATGTTTAGATAGACTGTGTGAATCACATTTATAGAGATATTTTCCACTCTCTGATGACAATGTAGCTTAGACAACTAGCTCAGATGGGGCTGTCAGCACTGTTACTGCCTAAAGATATGGAAGATAAATCTCACACTTTTGTTCCTTCTTTCAGCTCATAAGATGCAGGAGTGTGATCTGCAGGTAGGATTTAGATGCTGAAAAGCAACTTTGATTGACTTCACTGAAATGGCACTGTAACAGCTTCTGAAACTTTAGCCCTACTAGTTTGAAAGATCTGTACCTGTCATCTTAAACTGTTGGGCCCACTAAAACATGTATAAGTTCCTTTCCAACCCTAACCATTCTATGATTGTATGTATAGTGTAAAAAAAGCCAATACCTAAAACATCACCAAAAGATGGCCCTACTAGTTGTAGAGGTTTCAGGTTTATCAATCATTCTTATTGTATTTTATGCTGGAAATATACCAAACTAAAGAGTGAATTTAGGCTGCATAAAGATTGTTAGCATGATACATTTCTCTCTGGATGACTGTTCATTGATCTTAACCTTCTCAGATTCACTTTAGCTCATTTTACCATCTTTCTTCTTAAACAAAAGGCCATATTTTGATTTCCTTTTTTGTTTTTCACGTTCCTTTGCTCCTAAATCATCCTGTTGATTTCAATAAGATTATCCTAAGAGTGGTGTACAGTGAGAGGGGAGGAGGCAACCTGCCACAGTGACTAATTTGGATTTTCCGCTCTTTTCTTGAAGCTTCATTTTTGTCTTTTCTGTTTATTCCATTATTCATGTCTCAGTCTGTAGCTGCTCCAAAGACTGCATTGTAGTTCCTGTCACAGAGATGTACCTTTCGAGTGTAATGGAGTCCTTTCTGGTTGATGCTGAGCTGCCCTTTAGAGTTTTGCTATTCTTTGGTGATTTGCTGAATGCAACCTCCTTTTGTTCCTCTTTACTTCCAGCATGTGATCACTTCACAGTTGTGCATTTTCTGAATATGTTAGCCTTTCCTGCTCACATATTGCTCCACAGATGTGGTGTCCTTGCACTTTCAGAGGTTGCTGTGTGTACATGGGCTCACTTGCTTTTTCTTTTTTGGTTAGAAATTGCCTCAGTGGGTGCTCAGATTTGCCCACTTTACAAGCTGTCAGAGGTTGCTGTATTATCATAGAATCCTAGACTGGTTTGGGTTGGAAGGGACCTTAAAGCTCATTTAGTTCCAATCCCCTGCTACGGGCAGGGACACCTTCCACCAGAGTAGGTTACTCCAAGCCCCATCCAACCTGGCCTTGAACACTGCCAGGGATGGGGCCAGGGTCTTCTGCAGCCTTTTCTTCTCCAGGCTGACCCAGCCCAGCTCTCTCAGCCTGGCTCCAGAGCAGAACTGCTCCAGCCTTCTCACAGCATCTCCATGGCCTCCTTGGACTCACTCCAGCAGCTCCACATCCCTCTTGTTTCGTTGCCCCAGAGCTGGATCAGGACTACAGGGGAGGTCTGCTCAGAGTGCAACAGAGGGGAGAGTCCCCTCCCTCAACCTGGTGCAGTTGCAAACCTAAGCAATGTGTATCCGAAATCCTGTGGGCTCTTCTGCCTGTTTCCAAGGCAATGACCTCTCATTTAAACATCAGAGTTTATCACAGACATTGGTCTTGACTTTGACATCACTGGTTACGGATCTTAAAACTCCCATTGACTGCAATTAATCAACTTCAAATCAGTTATGTCATTCAAGTTAAATACATTTCAGGAATTTGCTGGCTCATGGAGTCTCAGGGCTGGAGAGATATTCTGAGGTCTTTTTGGCCCAAAGTATGGATAAGCTTTATCTACTTCCTTCCTGACATACGTCTGTCTAATCTGTTTGCAAGGACTGATATGAGGGCAGTTGAAATGGGAAAGGGAAAAAGATGACTTTGAAAGAGATGAAAAAGGATTTAAAACAGCCTATATCAGTTTCAGCCAAGTCTTCCTTTGGTCTGTTGATCGACAGACAGTCCCTACCAGTGTGTATCACTATCCCTCTGCCAGATAGAAAGATAGAAGTGGTGGGGTCTCATTACTTTGAACTTCCCTGTATGACTTTTTCATCTCAGATTTCAAAACCCATGAGATTGCACCTTGGATTTTTTTGACAACTCAGCAACTGTTAATGCCTTCAGAAAACAGCCTGAAAAAAGTCACTGTTGACTTCGACAACAAAGTGCAATAATAGTTGCACCCATTCCTGAGCCTGCAGCTAACAGAGAAACCATCTGAAAGCCAGAAAACATGCATTTCACTCTAACCCTTGTCATCTTCCTTCACAACCTCTGTCTGGAGGCTTCCTTTCTCCTGTACCTGTCTGACACACATTTTTTGCACAGGGAGCAGAAGTTGATCATTTTGCTACAGAACAGAGAAGAAATAGCACAGCTCTTTTGTTTAACATGCAGAAAGCTCCTGATTGTATTGTCCTCTGTGCGCCATCACTTCAGCAGATGGGACTGAAAACCTTGTATGCAGGGAAACTGTTTCCTCTTCTTAAGACTGTACAATCTGGTGTAATTCCAACACCTGAGATTAGTGGAAAGGTTACACGCCTCTGGAACAAGCTTTCTGCTGTGGCATTTATTTGCCTTGGTAAGGCTTCATCCCAATCATGCTTGCATGAGAAGAAAGAAACTGGGTTTGCCAATCAGGAGGTTTGATGGAAGACATAACAGCAGTGGAAATAGCGTGTTTTGTGAAATTATTTGCCTTTGTCAGGAAAATGAGAGGGGGTTTTCGGTGGTTGGATCATAGAATCATGGAATGGTTTGGGTTGGAAAAGACTTTAAGATCATCCAGCTCCAAACTGCCAGCCATGAGCAGGGATGCCTCACGCTAGACCATGTCACCCAAGACTCTGTCCAACCCGGCCTTTAACACTGCAGGGATATGACATTCATCACTTCTCTGGGCAACTTGTGCCAGTGCCTCACCATTCTCACAGTAAAGAACTTCTTCCTTACATCTAACCTGAACTTCTCCTGTTGAAGTTTGAACCCATCACCCCTTGTCCTAACACTACAGTCCCTGATAAAGAGTCCCTCTCCAGCATCCTTATAGGCCCTCTTCAGACACTGGATAAGGCAGTAAAGTGGCAGCTATTCATTTTTTGGACCCGAATGCGTTTGCTGCATGAGATGGATATCTGAGCATTAGATTATGAGCATGCTTTGAGATATTAATGCATTGTGACTCTTTTGTCTCTGGATTTGTAAGGTCCTTATAGAAGGGGTATAAATGTAAACTAAATAATTTTTAAACACAGGTGCCAGGAGGTCCATATTCACTCTGGGGTGTCCATGTGTTGTCGGGTATGTGAGAAACACAAAATGTTGATGCAGTCAATCTCAGCGTGTTCTTTAGCCCCAATTCCACCACTTACTAGATAGTTGAATTTTAGTGTGTAATGCTGGGAAAAAAATCTTGTGCTTTCACAAATCTTACTTTTCTCATTTTCAAAGTGCAAGCAAGGTTAATAAACAGCCTATGATTAAATGAACAGTAGATTAGATAAAATTTAAGACTTAAAGAAATGATCAAGAGCAATCTGACAAGATGAAAATTCTCAGTATTTGCTGGTCATCTTGTTGTGTCATGCCAAAAGAGTTATGGGTTTGAAATGGGCAATGAACTGTTAGTTGAGCTGGGCTTTGTAAGAATCCTACTTTGATTCTCACATGAGACCATATGCATGTGGCCTCTTTACCACAGGATGAAGTCAGCCTGTGGCTTCCTCTTTTCATTTTAGCTTGATGTGTTAGATCCAAACACATCAAAAGAGTCCTCTCAAATGTTAATTGGGCACTATTTGTTCTTGACCTCCTCAAATGGTCACCACTCTTCAAAAACACTGTATTACAAAGGTTTTTTATCTCGAGTTATTATACTCCATGCACAGAGTGAAACTTTGAGACATACTAACCCTGGTCATATCTTCTGAGAGGATTTAGGTCAATGACATTAGAGCAAACTTCAGCTGTAATTTTACCATATTCCATAGAAAATTATGTCTGCAGTGAACATATCAGCATGCAAATACTGACCATTTTTCCTTGTTTACCATTGGCACTTCACAGTTTTTTATGGGACTGGAACCATTAGAGCTGAGAATAGAGGCAAAATTAGGGATTTACACCTTTTGGAGAACTTCTCAGATGAAAGATCATCCAGGTGTCCTTGGTGATATCTTGTCTCCAGTGATAAGTAGGAAAGAACAGTTTTTGTTAGGAAAAGCACTAAAAAATATTTCAAAAGATTCCAGGTTAACATTGGTTTGTTATTTTAATTATAGAAGTCTTAACAAGATCAGGCCTTTGCATTAAAATAAGTTTAAATTGCTATTAACTTAAAATCATTTAATAACTAAGGAAAATGGTTCATGGTTTTGCAGATAGAATAACTTGGGAATATGTCCAGATGCAGTAGGAATTGTTGCTTCTGCTGCTGGGGGCAAGGAGCACTGTTCAAAATAGTTCTTTAAAAATTAAGAGGATGAAGATGAGATGCCCGCACACAGATGCAATGCAAATGCTATTGGGTCATTAATCACACATTTAATTTATTAAAATGGATTTTGCAGGGGGTGAAAATGTCACATAAAAAGCCAAAATATTTGCCCTGGGTTATTTTTAGGATGCAATTTGTACATTCAATGGTAGGAACAATGGGGATGACATTCTTAGGGGAAAGTGGAGTCATGCACCTTAGCTGCAATTCTGGGCAATTTCATCCACACCTCTGAGAAATTCAGAGTGTCCAGAAAGTTCATCTTTATATCAAATGATCTTGAAGAAATGATCTGAAGGCTTCATGGAGACCTCAGAGCAGCCCTAAAAAATCTGGAGGAGGCCTACAAGGATGCTGGAGGTGGACTCTTCATCAGGAACAGTAGGACAAGGGGTGATGGGTTCAAACTTCAACAGGAGAAGTTCAGGTTAGATGTAAGGAAGAAGTTCTTTACTGTGAGGGTGCTGAGGCACTGGCACAGGGTACCCAGAGAAGTGATGAATGTCACATCCCTGCAGTGTTAAAGGCCGAGTTGGACAGAGTCTTGGGTGACATGGTCTAGTGTGAGGAGTCCTTGCCCATGGCAGGTGGTTAGAACTGGATGATCTCAAAGTCCTTTCCAACCCAAACCATTCCATGATTCTATTAAACCAACCACCTATAACTGTCAGCTCTTCCTTTTATTTTTTAACCAGCCTCTCAGCATCACCATGGGGCATCTCTCCATGCCAAAGAAGATCCTATTCTACTGTCTGCTTGGGCAGAGGACTGGCATCATTGAGCCTGCCAGGGTGGAAATGGAGAGACCCTTGGGGAACAATGAGGGAGTTGAGGTGCTGTCCTTGGAGCACAGCATCCTGAACTGGGAGGGAGGATGCCTTAGATACCCACAGCCTCCCAGGACAGAGGATAGAGGGCCCCTGCTGTTGCCTTCCCCATATACTCATGGGGTGCTGCAAAGCTGCCTATCAGGTGCAGAAAGCTGCTCGCTGCTGTTTCAGGTCCAGGGACAGAAGGACACATCTTTCTGGAAAAAGCAGTGATGATTTCAGAAGTGTCAGCCCTGGTTCTCCCCACACAGTCAAGAATACGAAGGTCGTTGATGTTTTATAGCATCTCATTATGGGATGGAGGTTGTTTCTGAACTTGAACCCCTCGCTTAGGCTGCACAGCAGACTGTTATTTAACTTCTTTTGGTTAGTAGCTTAAAAAGTGCATATTTACGAGAATATCTCTCAAAATAGTGGGCTGGGTCACAAACCAGACAGTGAATAATCACTAATTATTCAACCATCACACTAATAATGGCCCTTCAGTTTTGCCCACAAACCTCACTACTAAATTGCTCCCTCATTACCAGTAACTACCAATTTAGAGGCTGTGTTATTGCATAAGTTTTATTAATGTCACATCAAGAAGGATACTGTAGCAATAAACTGGCATAAGGCTGTAAAAAGAAGGGTGCTATACATATTAATAATGTTTTTTTATAGTGCAGTTTAATATTCTGAATCAAAGCTGCCTTGCTTTATAATCAGAAGAGTTAAAAAGCAAGCCAATCAATCATCCTTACCTCTTCTTGCAGCGGCTAGCTAGCTAGTCATGGTGATGTATGTGGGGTTAATATCTTGTTACCGAAATCTTGTTATTAAGCTATGCTATTAGCTCTAATTTGTTAAAATGCTTTATAATAAGCTTAGTAATATGCTTCTAAATGATTTATAGGGTTTTCTTTTCTAAAGAGGAGATGAACACAGTCACTCCAGATGTGCTTCGTGGCTGATGATGAGGAGCTGGGAGGGAGATGGGTTCTCTGAACAAAAGTATAGGACTCTTGTTATGTCAGCTTAGTCCAAGGCTGGACACAATCCTTCCTCTAGGTTTTCTTCACGTGGGAAAAGCAGCATCTCAGATGATAAAGTTTTAGTGCCCTGTGACAAACAGTGGAGCAGAGATTAACCTATTGTTGGATTTCCCCTTAATGGCTCTGCCATAGAAGAGTCTTTCTTTCTCCTTGAATGACAGTTGAGTATCAATCTGCAAACATGTAGAAATCTGTATGATTTAGGAGTTTATGGGTTCAGGTGTTTGTCCTCAGTCTGTAAACCAGACACATTTCATAGCATTTCTTTATAGAAAAATGGTGGTGAAGGAAGGTGAACTAACAGTTGCAGTACACTCAGATAATGTGATGAGAGAGCCCAAACACATAGAAGGAAAAGACTTTGCCTTTGATCCATAAATCCATTGCTGTCCCTGTCTCCATATTGAACATCGCCATGGTTTAGCTGCTATCAAATGCACACACCTGGCTTTTTGACCTCTGGGAAGGAGGAATATGAGCTCCTGGGAATATTTTGGTTGCAAAAAGACTTGGTCAAGTTATATGGATGGTACAACATGATCAGCTTGCTTTGATTATCCTTATTGCAGAACTGTCTGGGAGCTGTGGCAAGGATGTCAATGAACTAAGGCATGCCTTCTGACTAAGCATAATCAATCTAATGTCATAATGGAAGCAGCATCATCCTCTGGGTCATCACTTTGCTTCACATTCAACATCTTTCCATGATGGGATCAGACGGCTTAACCAGTACTGTTAATAACTGACTGTGGAAGATCACGTATGTGACTCTCCTCTTTCCTTTCTGGTCTTCCTAGCTTGGAAAAGGCAGATTTCTGATTCTTCTGGTCAGTCATAGCTGCAATATCTCTTTCACATGAAATAAATGGTAGATCAGAGTGACCTGTCAGAAGGCAGTTGACCCAGGCAGATGGGACATCCAAACCATAGTAAGGAAGAAAATTATCAGGCCTGCAGGATGTGCATGACTCCACTTGCTGCTGGGAGCTTTGTTTCAGCTAGGAAATCAGGGAGGTGAGGATGGGAGGATGAAGCACAACCAAGCAAGCTGAAGGGATAAGCCTGGATTTGCACTTAACACCCTGACACCCAGCCAAGGGATTTATTTTCCCCATCTCTAGATGATTGCTCCTGAGTGACATGTAAATGAGATGGGCTTTTACCTGTAGCTGCAGACAGTAATTTAACACAAAGGACAGCACTTCAGTCGAACATATTGTTTGAGTCTGATGACTAATTACTGTTCCCACTTGCTGGTGATGAACAGGGTTCTTCCTCTTCTAACAAGCTCAGGCTTCAGCATCGAGATCTATAACTGTTATGTAACATGGACTAGGTCTTCAAGTAAGTTGGTTTCTAATGAGAGATGTACAGGAGTAAAAGATGCCTGGAATCAAGTCAGGAACAGATTCTCACTTGGTGAAAATCGATGTGCTGTAACTTCCATTTGATGTTCTTTACAGTACTCTATCCTTCTTAAGGACTGAGGAATGTCATGTTTGTCCAAAACAAAGTACAACTCAATTAACACTTGACAAGTCCTTGACAAGTTTCCCATTGATCACACACACTGAAATATTTATGGAAAGGCACAGAGGTCCTATTAAATAAGAGTTAATATTCTTTGTTATTACAGTGTTATTACTGTCCCATTGCAATGGTTCTTAAAAGAAGCTGGATAAAAAGATGACGAAGATATCACTTTGGAGAAAAGTACCAGATAATCACCCTGTATAAGGTGTTTTCTGTATCATAGCTTTGCTACCTTACTCATTAATTTTCAAAGTATCTCTTAACTGCTTTAGATAATTCATTAAAATAACGTTCTCAGTGGCTGCATAGGTCACTTCTGTCAGGTTTACCACACTATATCACTTTGCTGTTGACTAGAAGCTATTCCCATTCAACAGGCTTGTTTTAACTGAATGGTTGAGGTTTGTCTTCCCTGTGCTTACTTTTCAGTGATGCACAAATTTCAACAGGGACAGCAGGGATGTCCTTCAAAGCTGTTGAAGATCCTCTGGAGGTATGTGGGGAGGGACCAGGAAAAGGAATATGAGCAGAAAGCAATTGGTTGTATGGAAATACCTCATCCTACCCACGCTGCACAGGTAACTCTGCAGCATCCCTGTCTGCCCCCCATGACTTGCAACTTGCTTGGGGCTGGGGCTTTGCAGCTTTATTTGCTCAATGAGTTGCTAAATCAGGGGACAGTAGAGTGCTACAAGGTGACTCTCCCATGGGAGGCAGATCTGCTCCCATAGGGACAGATCCTGGCTCCTTCATGCCACCAGAAGTAAGTGAACCTGGATCAAAATCTAATTTAGAAAGGAAAAAGGTGAAGGCTGTGCTGTTATTAAAGGCAAATCCCTGCAGATCTCTCAGGATATAGCTGCTGTCTAATGGAAGCAGCTAATAAACCGAAAAACCCACGTAAAGGGAAACAATCCATTATTTATATGACAGGTAAACTGCATAAAGGCTCCTTATCAAGTTAACATTCTGGGCCAGAGACTTGCTCTTCTAATCTTCAAAAAATCTAATAAATAGTCAGACAGAGGCCTTGTTTTTATTCACTATTTCTATTAGCTAGGTGAGCACCTGCTATTTCCCAAAGAGTTGTGCTCTGCATAATTTATACTACCTCTGGATTGCTTGGCAGTATTCCTTCTCAAAGAGGCTACTGGCAGTAAATTAGTGCTTTTCAGTGATTTAGACATTTTTATGTGTTTCTAATCTTCCCCCTCCCTCTTTCATTGTCAACAAATTCAGTATTTGTTACACTGTCAAGGTTTCTGGTGGTTTTCTGTCTTTATTGTATATTCTGTGTTCTACTGGAGTGCTCAATTGCTCCTTGAGTGACACACAATAGTACATTTCTGCTAGATAAGGCATTTTCTGAAGAACTTAAAATATTTTGTAAACTTTAACTAGCTCCCTCATTACACATCCCGTAGGGTCAAGCTTGATCCTTCAGGCATATTTTTGCAACTGCTGCTGAGACATCTGCACTCAGACTGATGAATTTGAGGGAAAAAGATCATCTACTGGGTTAAATATGTGTGAACTCAGGCTTATGTGGGTAAATGGTCTTGTTAAGAAGGTACAAAATAGGACAATAAAAGACCTTCACAGGTCATTCAGTCCATTAGCATTTAAGAAGTCCACTGCATATAAACTAATCCTGGCAGACATTGGTCTAATCTCTTTTAAATTCCCAAAATGCAGGGATTGTTCCCCAGACACTGTATATTCTAGTGTTTTATGTTTATTCTGCATTTATAGTAGTAGTAATAGTCAAAAGACAAATTTATTATACACTTTTAAGTATTTAAGGATTATCATCAGTCTCCCCTTCAGCTATCTCTTCTATAGATCAAATAACATTATTTTCCTTCTTGAAAGCTACACTTCCTAGATCTTTCACCATGCTTCCCCTTTGAAGTTGATTTAAACCATCAGGGTGAAGCCCAAAATGTGCACAGGATTCCAACAGAGGCCTGAGAGTCATTGAATGAAGCAAAAAGAGGTATGGTCACCTTCATGACTGTTTTCTATCTTGAGAGCAGGTCCAGAGTAATCATGTGCATGTCTGTCTTAGAGTGAAGAATTAGCTGGTCAAAGGCTGTCTCTTACTTCTTCTTCGTGTGATGTCTATAGTAAGGAAACCATAACTTGTTGAAGTTGCTAAGTACTACAGATATACAAATAGAAGGACATTAGGACTGCAGAACTCATTTTGTGACATTGAGTCCTTTCTCTATAGTTACTGCAGGCCTTCATTGTTCTGATTCTCAGAAGACTACACCTAACTGTGAGCCTACACTTACTCATGGCCAGTGTGTAGGCAATTGTTTTTCTGCCAACTTTATCCATTAGCTTAAATAGTTCTCAAACAGCTCTGTAAAAGCATATACCAATGTTACTCCAGATTCTTCTATTAGTTTCTACAACTTCTTATTGAATAGACCTACCTGAAGTGAATTAGGCTTTGTCCCCTCGATTGAACACCACTAAAGTGAAAATGCTATTGCTTTCTTATCTTGTAATGACTAAGATAAACTAATAAAAGATGACCCCAAAACATAAGGAAAGCCAGGTTGGGCGGGGCTTGGAGCAATCTGTTTCTAGTGAAAGGTGTCCCTGCCCATGACAGTGGGTTGCAACTAGAAGATCTTTAACATCCCCTCTAACCCAAATCATTCTGCAATTCTATGTAAATAAGCATTCTTCCAAGATTCAGAGCTCTCAACAGACATTGAAGTCAGCAACAGTTGAAAGTGGTCAAAACAGCAAAACTGTGGTCCCTGAGGTTATCACATGCTTTCAGAACACATTCTAGATCGTTTAGATATTCTTAGAAGTTATAATTACCTTTATGAAGGAAGTAGAATACCTATTTATTATTCTACAGTAAAAGATTGGTTAATGGTATAAATGGTCTTCATTGGAGCATTTGAGCAATGAGGCCAGTATGTCTGTCAGGGCTCTGCTGTAAGAGAAGAGAACCAAGTGTTCTAATGCCTGGGCCCATCTTCTCAACACCAGACTCTTGCCTTATTTTCTGGATTAGAAACCCCCAAACTAAACCTCTTCCATCTTCAGCCATAGAAACAGATTTATCAGAAAAGTAACTGTCTTCAGATGAAGAATAAATCATGGAAAATTTAGGTGGGATTTATGCTTTGATATTTCAACAATATTGGGAAGTCTTTCATACATGAATAAAAAGTACAAGTGCACACAAACACGTGTATATCTTGCATATCTGCACACACAAACACATACCTCCACGCTTACCTCCATAAGCAGCAGAATTCAGTTGAAGAGCTTTATTAGCATATGTAGGTGAAGCATGCAAAAGACAGGAGATTTCTTTAACACCTTTTCTCAAGGATCCTTTAGCACTCTTCATGGAGTCCTTTGTGGATTTGCTTTTTAATTACAGCTACAAGAACACTCTTTTATTATTCAGTGAGCAAATAGCATAAGAACTAATATACTATGAACTGAACTGAACTAAAAGAGCTGAGGTTTGTCACACAGGAATCAAAGATTGAGATATCTACTATTTGAGATTTTTAAACTTAAAGAGGGTTTCTTGGATCCAAATGGGGTAAATTCTAATAGTTTTGTTAGTTGCTCAAGGACTTTTACCTCACAAGTCCACTCTTCAGATACCCAAAAGGTTCATAACCTTCCCTTCATTAAATGGAGATGCAAACCAAGACACAGCACAAAGCAAGAGACTTGCACAAGATCACAAAGCAGATCCACAGAAGCAGGTGTTGAACTAACCTCCACTGACAGCTGCTCAATAGAGCAAATTTCATCTCTGAGCCAGTAAGAAGTGCTGCATTCATTCAGTTCTACAAGCATGAAGATTTCTCCATGGAATGCATTCTCTGTTGAGAGATCTCAGGATGTCTCTGCTGGAACAACAGACCTGATGCTTCATTACTCTGTCTACAAACTTCCTTTGAACCACAAGTCTTATAATCCAAGAATATCTCTGTGTCTGCCAATACACCACAGAGCAGGGAGGAGGGGTGGAGAGGCAGATGTTTTCTATATTTGAAGTTGATCTAAAACATATTGGTAAATCTTAGTGTTTTACATGGGAAAGTTTAGTCTATAATGTAAGAATGAATGTCT
>JAOEHX010055234.1:4156-15158 GCA_025448015.1 Bolborhynchus lineola
GATGAGAGGATGAAAAACAATTATATACATGTAAAGAATCAGAAACAGCTTAACTGAGAAAGTCCAATGCACACTTGTAATGATATCTGAAGTGTCTATTTTATCTACTTTGTATCTACTTTATGATATCTACTATTTAGATGTTTATCTACTGTGATATCTACATTAAAGTGTCTACTTGAATGAAAAGTATAAACTCTAAATATTTTTTTTAATTAACGGTTCACATTTCATTTTTTGTCTGCTACCTTGTAAAATTATCTATATCATTAATATTTTGATCATTTTATTACAACAGACTGTAAAAACTGTTACTTTTGTTTGCAGTTTCTGCATACTTCCAACGTAAAGTTATCATCAACATGACAAAAGTCATTTTCAACATTATCAATTATAATGTAAAAATTATTTACAAGGAGGCATTGATAATTAAAAAGGCATTAACAGTTTACATCAACAAGAAATAATTTCTTGCTGCAGTTATATTTAACTTTCTGTGTCCTTTTATAGTCAGGAACCAACACATATTTGACTCAATTATCAAATTATTACTAATCTGGCAGAATTTTTTAACACTGTTTCTAAATTTTTTATTTATGAGTTTGGACAAGACTTTGACATCTTAAGGATTATTCTCTGTAAATTTCCCGTATTTTCTTCAATCAAGCATGGCATTTTGAAGTATATAGAATAAATAAATCCCATAAATGCAAACTATATTTTATAACTTTTTCAGATATGAAAAATAAAAGATTTTTTTTTTTTTACTTTAATCTGTATAGCCTTTAGAGAGATTTTTGTGCCTAATGTTTTTTAAAAAAGCTTGCATTTTTTAGTTTAGGTTGTACAACTTTCCTAAGACATTTTAATTCATATTACTTAAAATCTTTATTCAAATGGAGATAACTTTGTTCTAAATTAGCATCCTATAATATAAGCTATGGATGTGTCAGTTTTAATACTTCTAGAAATATTTCAGTAAGATGAACTGTATGTCATGCATGATATGGAATATTCATCACTAAATGGCTCCCTGTCATCCATATTGATATTTTCACTATTAGTCTTTGTCTGAAAACTCTACGTAGGTTATGTGACAGGAATTCATGTCAAGAAGCACATTTTACAGATGATGTAGCAAGGACAAGTTAAGTCGTAATAGGGTTCAAATCATTGATTTGATCTCAACATGCTCTACAACTTTACTTATAAGAGACAATCTCTGGCTTTTGCTGATTTGATAGGTGTTTGATATTCCTAAACCAGAGTGAGGTTAATGTGATTTTTGACTCTACTGACTCCTTAGCTGAGCTATTCTATCAATTAATAGGGTTATCCATCACATATGCATTATCACTCAGAGGTGTGCAGTGTGTCCTACTTTAAAGAGCACATCAATTTTTAAGTCGTGAAAAAATGTCTGATGCCACTAGTCACACACAGGAAAGAAGTACTAAAACTGCCTTATCCCCATTTGTGATAGTGATGAATGTTCTTTGGAAACAGACAGCTACCATGACAAGAGCCCCTTAAGTTCCTCAACGGCTTGAAGGATTTCTCCATTCCACTATGAAAAGCTGTTTCTACTCTTTCTGTACCCAGTGATATGGCCAAAACATATCCAGAACTTTGAAGCCCTGTGTTAAATGTTCAGCTCTGTTCACGATGTTGGGATCTGCTTACAGCTGCCTACTCAGCAGGAATTCTGTCAGTGCTGTCTTTATTAATGACTTCAAGAACTGTGTGGAGATAAATACAGAGCAAGGGCATGACCTAGCTTTTTTCAAGCTGTGCTGCTGCACATTTTATGTATGTCATTGTCAAATGGGAGGAAATCTTTCTGGCTCTCCCCAAAGTATGGCAGACAGTACCTGTAATTTGCTGAAACCCATGCTCTGTATTCCATCAAGCTGTTCCACCAATGTGTGCTACTGAAATATAATTCTGTATTTGGGGTTTAGTTATCATTAGTGATATGGCTCTTTTGATGAAAGACAAATATGGATTATATTTTCCAGAGTCTAAGTCAGCCTCTATTAGGAGTGGACATTGCAAGATGATGAGCAACCATAAGGACAATAAGACAAAGTTCTAACTGTAGATGTTATCCCTTCCTTCAAGGTTTGTTTTACTTACAGAAATAAGCTTCCAAACAAATCACTTCAAGACACAGGTAACATTGTCATACGTGAAGAAATCAATATACATTTAACATTGCTCTCACTTCAACCATCTGAGAGGAAAGATTTGCCCATAGTTTCACACTAGATTTTCATGCACCCATGCAAAGAAGTAGACACTAACCCAGGGCATGCTGGAAACACATTTCTACTCCATCTCAAGGATAGTCAATACACTTTAGAAAGAAAATATCCCCATTAAATCACATCCAGCAAAACTTACCTGATAAATCCTTTTGACTTGATAATCTGTGAATAACTTTATATTCATGATAGCCAGCATATAAAAAATTGTACAGAGAATTCATCATTTTGGAAAGATGAACACAAATTCTGGATCATTTTCATCAGCTACTGGAAGTACTGGTCTGTAGAAAGAGACAACTATTCTTTCAAATAGTAAGAGATTTAATTAAAGCCTGGAGTGGAATACGTAAAGAAAGTCTAATATCCAGAAACTATAACTAAACAAATTGAGTCCAAATATAAAGTGCATTTGGAACAATTACCTTAATTAAAAATTGAGAAAAATAAAATAAAATAAAGGGATGTGATGCATTCTCTGCAAATTGGTTGTTTATTTTTTTTAAATATGCTTTTTCTGTCAAAATCAAGTTGTATTCTTCTTATATGAACTGCTATATAACCACTAAGTTCAACCTTATGCAGGGCTTGTTATTACTAATTTCAGACCATGAGAGTAATTTTAACATACTTTCTTTCTGGAATTCCACTAGCAGATTACATTTCTACTACCCTTAGCAGACTTTCATTCTCAGTAACTATATGCAAAGTCAATTTTTTCTGCATTGTTTTAAAATGAGATACACATGGCAAAAATATTTAAGTTTAGGCAATACAAGTACATATTTGTTTCTTTAGATGCAAAAAAAGAACCTAGCAAATGTCACAAACTCAATTGCTTAATCTAAACTTAATTTCAATATAATTAAATTATATTTTTTCAAAAGCTATATCACCATGCTCATGTTCTGTGTTCATTTGACTTTGGTGCCAGATTTGCTTTCTTCTTTCCCTAAAGATGAAGTCAGATTCACATACTGAGAATAAAGGGTCTGTGAAAGTGGCAAGTTTCACAGATTTCTACTTCATAAACTTATCGTATCTCAGCCTTAATCCTACAGAAGCTCTTTTTTTTTGTTGTTGTAGTTTCTGTTGAGATACTGACAACAGGAGAATGAGTTTTGATAAAAACTAAGTAAAACAGCACCCCCTGAAAAAAACATACCTTGTGGTACTGTTTTGTTAATAACTTTGAGAGAAGTAGCTCCCGGAAGGCACTGTAGCACCTCAGTTGATAAGGTGAGGACAATATTGAAAGATATGTTCAAATATAAAATTATGTAATACCTTCAATGCAAAATAAATTCAAGATAATTGCAGAACAAGCAAGGGTAACAAGAAAGGGAGATCTGAATACTAACCAGACAGAAAGTGACAGAGTATATTTTAGGAGACACTGACATAAGTAACACAGTTCTGCATCAAATAAACCATAGAAATCTATATACAATCATTGATCAAATAAATTGAGCAAATACCACCAATTTCTGCAAAAATGCTTTATGAAATGGATAAATAGGCTGAACAATGAGACGTTTTCAACTATCAGGAAATTATTTGGTCCAATAATTTAACTGTAGATGAATTCTGAAATGCAAAGAGGAATCATGACTTATAATCAGCATTTCTGAGGGAATAATCAAACACTCCAACAAGGCGTAGATACTTGAGATGTAAATATGGTGAACAGTCTTTCCTACTCACATTACTTCAAATTAATTGCAGAGCAGAAAAACTGACAGTAAAAATATACTTTTTATTTTCAAACCAAATAATAAAAATGGTTGAAAGGTACCTAGGGAAAACAATAATAACCACCCCCAGAAAAAGCCATGTGGATTGTGTTGCCCAATTGTCAAAATCTCTTTACCTAGAAACATAAATGCAATCCTGTCCTAAGATAAAGGAGGAATATTTGAAAATTTTAATGGAAACATATTTAGAAACTAGTTGGGAATGCCATTAGGAAGAAAGTGGTAAGTTGCAAATATACATGGTATATAACAAGACTAACTTATTTTTGTGGCAAGTCATATAGTTGACTTAAACAACCTTACAAAAAGAACAATTTATACTTCTAAAGGAGGAATTTTGAATTAGATGAGGACTAAGGACATTTTCTCTGCTAATATTCATCACCATATTTTTTTTCCTGTGATGCAGTGAAATCTGCCCTCAGCAATTATTTTTTCTGCAGGTTTTTTTTCACTATAACAGAGTGATTTTTCTTCATGAAGCATTGCCTGATTCCTTACCTAAGGCACTGCTTTTCTGTCCTTGCAGAATCCTTTGTCACTTCTACCTATTACTACCTGCACTTAATTCCGTGTTTTCTACTTTCTCTCTCTTGCCTTCATGAAAGGTCTAAATAACTATATATGTATGTATTAATACACATATCAAGTACTGTGGCTTTTTTCTTCTCCATCTCCTTTGTGTTTACAAAGAATCTTTTCTTTCCCTCCACCCTACTACAATAACAATTTTGTAATTCCTTATCATCCAGGATCAACTGTAGACATAAGCAAGATAAGTAGTTGGCCAGATCAATGTGCTGCTGAGGGTAACAAAATGTTTATGAGACTACACAGTTTTCTTTGAAGCACTGAAAAGCTCTCTTCTTTCCTAATATAGATCCTCAGGAAAAGGTCAGAGGCTGTGAATAATAGCCATTGCTGCTACAAGAGAGCTCTCACTTTCTGCAACAGCCAAATTAGGAATAACAAGCCTAGCATTTCCCCCTTGTTTGGATTCATATCGCCAATGTATATTAGAATGCAAAGAACATGGGAACAATCACATCTGGAAGTTAAGTCCTTTCATTTTGTCCAGACTTTACCTAATGGTATAACACCATTGGCATTTGAGCACCTTGCTTTTATTCACATTGATATAAAAAGGGCACTCACATCATATAGGCAGGTTTGAAATTCTCATAGTAGGATTGCTTCTTTCACCCTGTTGCACTCAGAGAAAGCTTGAAAACACTAGAGCCTTCTAAGGCAACCACACGAATAATAATGAAAAGACCAATATAATGTTTTACCTGTTTGATCTCTGAGAGTTACCATTTCCTGCAGCAAATACTCCTCTGTATAATATTTTCATATTTCTTCAACATTGCTCCCAAAATTTCAATTCTGACAGTGGTTTCAATTTTCAGTTCCTACTGTATATGATGCTGTGCAATTTCACCTGACGGTTTAGGGTTTTTTTACAAATGAATTCAAGCTTCTGCAGAATCACATCTTTGTTTACTGAAAGTTTATGCCAACATAACTTTTCATTTTTAGTGGCAATTCTTAAAGCAGAAAGATCTAAATCAAGATCTGAAGATAATGAGAGCTATCATTATTAAGAGGTGTTAAAGAAATGTCAAAATGTAGCTGCTGGTGAGTTAAAGTGATACTAAAGTCAAAGGGAATACTGGGATACGTCCCCAGTAAAATCTGTGAGGTTTTGGTAACAAAAATCTCCAAATCCATATCAGACAAAACTGTGTAGAGCATGAACTTCTAGGTATATTCTGGCTTCTGAAAGTGAGCAAATACTTTTTGACAGTTGCTGAAGTGTCTTCCAAATTTTGCAAGACTCAAAGTGTGAAAAATCAAAAAGCAGTCTAGCCTAGTCTACATGTTCAAAATCTGCAACATGGTTGAACAATTAGTGACTTCTGATTCATAGAAATAATTATTTTTAGTTACAGTACTTGATTCCAGAGCATTGAATCATAGCAGTATTTTATACCTGCAAGTCTGAGTGCCCAAGAATATAAATGATACTGATACAAATTGAGCCATAATCTGTCTTCACTACAATTGCATTTTCTTATTTTGACAATTACAAAGAGTTGTTTAAAGTTGAAATATTTTATTCCCATATATGCACATTAATACATCGCATAATTACTCTCTTGAAGGTGTGGTTCACAGATTTGTTATCAACATGATAACCAAGTTCTTCTAGGATTTCAGGACTAATCACATAGCATTAATTAACATGATTAGATTATTGCTTTATTCTTGGGATTGGAGATAAATCTAATTTCTCCTAATAACCAATATATAAAAGTAGATGAAGGGTGATTTGTTTGACCAATCCTAAGCACTGGTTTTGGAATGAGCTGAGCTATCTCCTGGAAATGCTTTTTACTCTCTTCTGAGTAAATGACTAGTGAAGCACTAAAGATACCTGGTCCTGACGTGGACATATAATGTTGAAACTCCTTAATCTGAGACAGTGAAACCTATTTCAGGTTTCAAGGGCAGGTTCCAAAGTCTTTTTCAAACAATGCTTCCCATAATGCAGTAATCCCATTCACAAAGGAGTCTGTTGAATGATATACTCTGAAGCTCCACAGCAGTGATCCAATGTTTACGCTATAATAGACTTCCTCAGGGACTTTCTTGTTTTGACAGTCACTGAGAAAGGCTTCAAGACATGATTCAATTGCATCCAAAGACTTCAGTGTTGAATTAAAATAGAATTATGCCTTTTTTTCCTTAATGTTCTATTTCTATTTATTTTTAAGTCAGTCTCTGATACTGAGGACTCCACTAATCATTGCTTTAAAGTAAACAAAGCTCTTCAGACTTGTTTATGAGCCATGAAGAAACATAAACCAAGACAAATTTTTTCTTTCCCTGGAAATAATCTTTAAGTGTGGCTATGGGAAGCTTTTCTGACTGAAACATTTCAGGACTGAAATAATTTATCTGCACGGCTATCAAGTCTCATGGTTTCATGGCTTTAAAGAAGAAAAAGCAGTAAATGCTGTGCTTTTTACCTAAGGTGATATGATACATCACCTGGGGTAGCACTTGAAGTTAACCTCAAAGTAAAACTACCATGCTTTATCCACACTCTATTGCTTCCTTCAGAAGACTAATACACATTAGCTGGGCTGAGATAAAATGAGATGAAGAATAAACAGCTTTTAGAACACCAAAATCACATTGTCACAGGGCAGCCTGAGCTGGTTTGAGCTTTTGTGGCAGAAGGGTGGTGCCCATGTCAGAAGCATCTACCCTGGGGATATGAATCAAACCTTCTTTAGGAACACAGAGGAAATTACAGTGAAAGTAGGCCATTTCCTTCCATAATATGTTGGAATCTGGGAAAACTTCATTTGCCAAAACATGAATAGTTTCAATGTCTGCAATGGGGTTACTGATTTAGTTTTTGGTGTTTTTTTAGTGTCCCGCTAAATTTCATTTTGTCCATCTAATAACACATTCAGGAGAAAAATATAGTAGTCAGATGTTGAAATTGCTATACTTTCCATCTAGAAAGATGCAGTTGTCTCAGCTCACTGAGTTCTTCAGTGATTAACAAACCCAGAAGTCTAAAGCACATAATTTCATAGAATGGATCCCAGTTTGTTATGAGTGCACACTAAAATGTGTAAAGTGATCTCTGACCAGGGAATAGAGTGCAATAGGAGAAATGCAGCCTTCCTAGTCTGACATACAATTCCCATTAAATGACACTTTCTCATGCATGCACAGGTAAATTATATCAAAAAAAATTTGTTAAGAAGGACTTGGTGAATTCTGTAAACTAATACTATACACAAGAAGTTCATCAGCTTTTGAGAAGATAAAAATGAACAGAATTTTCTGCAGATCTCAGCCATGAAGTGACACAGCTGGAATTGGTCATACCTCTGAATAATATTACAAGAAACACCAAATACACAGAAGGAAACTGAAAAAATTCAGCCATCAAAATCATTGTATAGCCTGCATGACTAAAACCTCACTAAAAAGTGGAAAGTCACATTGCCAGAAACAGAAATTCCAACCTCATTAAAGAAGTATAAAACTGTCAGAAGTGATGGAAAACCACTTTGTACTCCACCTAATAACACAACTGGAATCCACACTGAAGGAAAATTGAGGCAAAAGCTCCTGTACAGATCAGGGAGACTGCAAACAAACAAAGCATTAAAGTAAAATTGCCCAAAAGAAGACAACAATAAGAATCTGTAATACCCTGAGCAGAACACAAGACGGCACTTAAAAGGCAATCAGAACTAATGGTGACATTTACTCGATAAAGGAATATACATCCAAAGAATCCCTGAAGCTATCTATACCTCTGAGAATGGCAACAGAAAAGCCATATTTGAAAAATTAACACTCCATTACTGTGAAATGAGGACGACATTCAGAGGCTTTGTAAAAGCAAGACATGAAATCTGGCAGTTGAACTGCAAGAGCTCCTGCATGATAGAAGTTCAGAGGGAGAATGAAAAGTGAGAACACATTGAAATTACTTGGCATTGTCAGCTGAAGAACAGCTAGGGAAGAAGACAACTACTCAAATTCTTCGAGGGGAGGTTTTGGTGTTTACATAATTTGTCCTCTGGACCTGAGCCTCAGACAACTAGTGCTCTTTAAGTATTCATTTCTATCATTGTATGCAGGTGATACAGGAATCTTTATATATTTGCAGTGGTAAGAGCGTTGAAGGTAGGGACTACATTTTAATAAAATGCAGTGAATGCTGGAGAAAATCTGTTTTGATACCTATCTTATATATGCTACAAAATACATGGAATTAATATCAACATTATTTCTGAGATACTTTCTTCCTTCTTGAGGACATATCTCACATGCTCTGAGGACTAGTATCAATATTTAATACTTTTAGTTTAGCAACTGAAAAGACTGATTAGCAGATTACTAATAACATGTTGGTAAAGATGTGTTTTCCAAGCCTTTGGTCCTGCTTGAGAAGTGTGACATGCCTAATTATTCAATTAAATTACTGATTGGATCCTGACTTTTCCAGTAGATTCCACTAGTGTCTCTTCTCTACAGGACAGCAAGTTCATGTAGAGGCTTATTAGTACTAGAAAACCACTGTTGAATGTGTAAGAATGTAGCTTATTAGGGATATGCTCAGTATTAGTTTGAGGTAAAAATAAATGCCTTTATTAGAAAATATAAAATAGTGTTATAAATACCCAAGGCCAGCAAAAACATTAACAGCCAATTTCTTTATTGTACTCATTGATGGGACATAAGCAAGCAGTGCTCGTGCCTGGGGAGTCATCACTCCACCCAGGTCGCACACCTCACATAAAGCAGTATAACACTATATATGGTATGCCTTCACATATTCAACAGTATGATGCAATATGCAGATCCACTCACTTTTTGTGTTAAAATGACTTTCCCAAGTCCTTTCCGCATGTGCACTGCCTCCCGGTGGTCCTGGGCTGGGGTCTTCAGATGAAGTAAGAAGTCTTCCTTGGTGACCTTTGTACAGACTTTTAGGATTGAACTCCTCACCTCTTTCTTTCGCTCATGTCTTCTTTGCTTCTTCCCGTTATCTTATCATACATAACTGGCTTAACCTGACAATTCTATATGCGGAAGGCTTAGGTTTTCGCGGTTGAGCAACATCGATTGTGTAAGACCTTCATATGAGTACAAAAGTTTCCTTTCTGCTACTGATTTTCCTATTCTCCTTTTTGACACGACTTGTTTTTTACTTTTTAAATGTGTGATCGCCGTTCCAGTGACAAGCAACACCAGACAGGTGGACGAGGAGCACTGGAAACTAGCAGATTTATGGGAGGCACTATTTTCAAACTGACTGACAAGTCGAAGGACTACTAAATCTTGTTATCAGGACTCAAACATTGTTTTCTAAGTTAGGCCAAAAACTGATTGATAAGTAGAAGGGCCATTATCACTTCAAAGGCTTACAAGAAGAACACTGCAAAAGGGCCACTATCACTTCACTGGCCCACAACAAAAACATTGTCACTTCTCTTTTTAACACAAATCATAGTCTGTTCTATCACAGTAAAGTTCTGATTTTATTACTCATAAAGTTTGAGGATGGTGATATTTGGTTAGAATTTTAGTTTTGATTTATTAATCGCCCTTCTCTCTGTACCGTAAAAGAGAATTCTTTGAGTACCAACAGTACAAGACATGTCATAGAATTACAGACTGGTTTGTGTTGGAAGGGATCTTAAAGACCATCTAATTCCAAATCTGCCACGGGCAGGGACACTTTCTACTACATCAAATGGCTCAAAGTGCCTTCCAACCTGGCCTTGAACACTGCCAGGGATGGGGCAGCCACAGCTTCTCTGGGCAACCTGTGCCAGTGCCTCACCACCTCACAGTAAAAGAACTTCTTCCTGATATTTAATCTAAATCTACCCTTTTTCAATTTAAAGCCATTCCTCCTTGTCTTATCCCCACATGCCTTTGTAAAAAGTCTCCCTCCAGCTTTCTTGTTGGCACTGAATACTTCCTTTCCTAGAGGACACTACACTTTGCTTCCAAATTTTTACATCTGAAGGTGAGACTGGCACATTTTAAGAGGAAAAGTGATAAGGTAAAGTAACACAATACAAAAAGTGAGTTACAACATTATTATATATTGACCCTTGTCTGTTTCAAAGGAAATGCTCATGATAACAATGTCTCTTTTATGGAACTGGATGATTTAAAGGCAATTTCTCTTCATGAAAGTGATGCAGCATGGGGAATAATGTTGTGATAAATGAATTGCTCAAAACCAGATAAAAATGCTAAGTTAAATTTATTAAGTGAATAAAAGTAAGCAAACAGTGCTGGGTGTGTGGGGGAGTCTCTGCTCCACCAGTACACACACCTTGTAACACACACTCCGGGCTTTTTCTCTTTTCTCATACATATAAAATAAGGGGGTGTAAAAATGTAAATTGTCTCTCGCTTCGTATTAAAATGAGT
>JAOEHX010055237.1:0-10805 GCA_025448015.1 Bolborhynchus lineola
GGAGCGGGGTGAGGGCTCCGGAGCTGCGGAGGGGACAATGAGCCAGGGCGGGAAGAAGAAGAAGCGCGCCGTGAACCGCAGCATCATGCTGGCCAAGAAGATCATCATTAAGGACGGCGGGACGGTGAGGGAGCGGCGGGGCTCGGTGTCGGTTTCTGTTCCGTCGCGGCCCGGTCTGGCTCCCCTGGGGCGGTTGGCGGAGGAGCGCCTGTGAGGGCGTCACTGGTGCGGGTCGGCGGCGGGGTGCCGTGTCTCAGCCTATGTGCAGGGCTCCGGAGCGGGTGTGGAGCCGGGAGCCGGGCGTGGGTAGCTGCGGATCGCTCGCATCCGTGCGCGACCCTCCGGTATTATCCGTTAGGCCTAACCTAAACCTGCCTTGTATTGGTCAGTGTTGAAATGGGTCTTTGCAGAAGGGACGCTGCTCGGAAGCAGCTGCACCAGGGGAGTTTTAAACTGGGCCTGAGGAGCAATTCGTTCCCCAAAGGGTGCTCAGCATTGGAACAGACTGCCCAGGGCAGGGCTGCAGTCACCGGCCCTGCAGTGTTCACACACCGTGGAGACGAGGTCTCAGTGCCGTGGGTCAGCGGTGGCCTTGGCACTGCTGGAGAATGGTTGGACCGGATGAGCTGAAAGGGCTTTTCCAGCCTCGGTGACTGGAGACAGCCGTGTGCTTGGAGCAGTAGCAGGCTGCACAATGGCCTGGCTCGGCCTGGAGGAGGGCAGGAGCCCCTCCGGTGGAGCTGGTGCAAAGGCTGTGTGATGGGCTTCCCCTGCGTAGGGAGTGGATCCCATCGCTGCTTCCGTAGGCTGAGGAAGAGGAGTCCTGTGAGTGGGACGGTGCATCAGAGAAGTCCCATGAAGCCTGCCTGGCAGAAGTGGTTGGCAGCTCCATTCCGCTGCCTTGCTTCCTCTTAAATACAGGAATTCCAAAAAGAAAGGAAGCTGCTTCATGTTTCAGCTGCTGGAGCTTGGTTTTGTTTTAAATTGATGAGTAGCATTGCTTCCAGTGTAGCATTGCCCCTGGATTTTTTCCGCTGTGGAATATTGTGTAGCTTCTAAATGCAGTATCATTACTTCAAATAAAGGGATCTCTTGACAGCCTGAACTGCTGGTGGTCCTTCAGTTTGTCCATTTGGAACAATAAGGGAGAAGAGGGAGGTGTCAGAGGTGCTGATGGCCATGTCTGGATTACTTCGTGTTAAGAAGCAAAACTAATTCCAGTGATGGATGTTGATGTTTCTTAGTGCTCTTTGTAAAGATGGAATGTATGATATTACCCTATACAAATACTAAATGCAAGTATTTTAGAATGGTAATAGAAGCAGAGTGCACATTGTTACTCATGGGACATGGTGCTTCCGAATCTCTTTCTGGGAGTAATCATTGATTAAAAAATTGATTAAAATGCAAGTGTTCTTTATCTCTCAACTTCAGCTTTCTTTTGCTGAGGGAGGAGAAGGGCTATTCTAACACTGCATTAAGTGATACCTGCGGTACTACACTCAGTGCTTCCCATCGGGATCAAAGCAGAGTGCAAAGTTGCATGAGTTCTATACCACTTTCAGTTGGGTTTAAGGAAAAATGGGCTATAAGCATTAGATGAAGGTATGCAGATTGCTGTTAGATAACAAGAATACCAGCTTGTGATACTGTCTGCCTTCAGATAAACGTCTTGAGAATGAGTTTGTTTAACATGTGTTTGTAAAGTTTGGTGTGGCGGAGTATTCTTTATAATGACAGGAAAACTTTATGCCTGGATTGTTTTTTAACGTTTGCTGAAAGGTTTGAGCAGCTGCACTTGCTCTGTCTCCTTAGTTTCTTTGCTTACCCAGTGTGCTGCATGACATTATGGAAACTGGTGAATGTCTCCAACTGGCAGACCAGCAATTAATCAAGCATCCAAGTGTCTGTTTCCAGCATGATTGGTTTAGTTTGACACTATAGGGCATCTAAGATGACTCTGACTGTCGCCAGCAAGAATATACAGCTGTTTAATGAGGCAGTGTCACAGGCAGAAAGTGTTGACAGAAGGGAAACTTCAGTCAGTTTAATCTATTGCCACTTAATCAGTGGTTCTGCCGTGGAAAGAGGAAAGCAAGCAGGTGGGGAAACCTGCTGTTGTCTCTACAGAGCCTCTCCTGCTGCCGCAGGTTACACTGAGGTGGTGGGTACTGCAGGAGGCTCTGTTGGCACACAGTGGTATTTTTGTGGTGGTCTCTTTGCGGCTTAGGAGTGTACTCAAGTGTGTGTTGTCACGGTCACCAGAGGAGCAGCAGTTATACCAGCAAAGTGGTTGGTTTCAACACTGTTCTTAATCTTGCTTTCCTTTCTGAGCAGTTAGAATTCATTTGATGTAAGATGATGCATTTTGGAAACAGTCTTGAAATGAGGAGGTACCCACCTGGGCAGTGCGAGGGAGAGGTAGAGCTTAGTACTTGCTTTGGAGCCTTTGCCTCCCCAGCAGAGGAGCAGCAGCCATCATCATCTGTGTGAGGCCTTTGTTGCTTTCATGGTTACTCTCTTGTCAGGTGTGTGTTCTCAGGGTTGCCTGAGATATGCCAGGCATATCCACGTTTTATCATGAGCATGACTGACAGTACAGCGTGTTTGGTTAAAGGTGTTTTCTCTCTAACTAGAGAAAGGGGCTTTCTTAGCACCATTCTGTGCCACAGGTTCTGATCGGCTCTGGCTACACGATTGCAGAGGAGAGTTGCTGTAGCTCTGATGGAAGCATCTCGGCCCCGGATTGTTCACACAAGCATGTCTTTTTCTGTGCCTTTCCTCTAGGTGGAAGGCTTCTGGTTTGGTGGCACTTAGGTTATTGCGTCTCATGGCGCTATGTTATCCAGTTTGTAAAGCACAGTGGAGCAGGGGTGTGGAGTGGGACAGGGCTGAATACCCAACACCTGCACTGAACGTGTTGGGGTAGGAGGGTGCATCAGACTTGTCCTTGTGGCCTGAATGCACATAGTATATCTTAGTGTGCTGTAATATCTCCACTTCTTCAGCTCTTTCCCTCTTTCTTCCACCTCAAGAGTATTTTTGCTATGTTATAGTTGCAGCCATCTTTAAAAATAGCTGTAGAGGTGATAAGCTAAATGTGAGTAATACTTCTTTTTTATATATAGATCAGAGTGAATAACAGTACCTGTGATAGGTGAGCACGAGCAACAAGGGAGTTGGTGATCTGAATGTCACCTCTGCTTGTTTCTGCCAGTGTAATGGCAAAACCTGATCCGGTTCTTACAGCAGGGTGACCTGGCTGGGGCAGGAGCCACAGGCAGTTGAGCTGTGCAGGATAGCCGCTTCAGCTGGACATGGAGCTTGTGTTTGCTGCCTGTGAGCACAGCAAAGTGCTTTTGATGCCTGGTGCCTGGAGGGGCAGGGGTGGTTCCTGACTCCAGCCTCGCCTGCTGTAATACGTTGGGGTCATGAGCCAGTAAAAGTGACAGGGATCTGGGGGCTGTAAGAGTGAACCTGGCTTCACGAGAATGTTGCTCACAGTTTGTGCAGAGCTGGATAGATTTTAACCCAAAACTAAAGTAAGGGTCGTGGGTGGAAAGGGAGAGGAATTGTGGGAAGTGAAGATAATTATAGCTGCTTTCTGTACCTATAAAGACTGTTAATTTACCTCCTGAAGAGAACAGGCTATAAAGATAGCAGAAATATCTGTATGGTGTGTCTGTACTGAAGAGGGCTGGGGAAAGAAAATGAGTACAGTGTTAAGACACTTTTGTAGCTCACCTGTAGGATGGTGAAGTATTAGTATAGTTACTTTTGAAAATTACCGTCTTTTCTAGCAGTAGGGGTAAATGGCCAGTGTGGTTTTCTGTACTTCCTACGGTTCAGAAGGCTTTCCTTCTTCCCTCCCACCCCCCACTTGTTGGAAATACTGGAATCTGGAAAGAAGGGCTAGGTATGACTTGCATAAATCTTGTCATAAAAGAACAACTGTAGTATTGACTGCCCTCACCTTCAAACTGTGTAGTGTTTGAGGTCGGAAGACACCTGTGGACATCTCTAGCCCAGCTACCCAGTCTCATCCCCCAACCAGGGCCAGCTGGGAGCAGTCCAGTCAGGTTTAGGGGTGGAGACTCCACAACCTCACTGGGCAGCCTGTTCCCCAGGGCTTGCTTTGCTTCAGTTTTAAGTAAAATTTCCTGTATTTCAGCGTGTACCTTCAGAGCTGTCCCTGATGCCTCTGAGGCAGTCTGGCTGCTTGTCTTTCCTCCGTCCCATCAGATAGCTATACCCATTGATAAGAGCACCCCCTGAGCTTTCTTGAGAAGCAGTGTGTTTGCTGGGGCCAAGCGCTAGGTCTGATCAAATCGGTGGTACTCTTGTCAGTAACTCACCTGCACACAGAGCCAGGAAAGTAGACGCTAAGGCGGCAGTCACAAGCTTATAGCATGCTTATGAGATTTCTCAGGAGTTGCTCATCCTGCCTCCCTCTGAAAATAACTAATGCACCGTTTCCTCAATTTGCAAATGATGAGCTGTGGCATGTTGTTTGACAGGGTGGCATTTGCAGCTGTATGAGATGAGCAGGTTCTCCCACCAGTGCATTTTGTTCTCCTCAAAAACTACTTCTGATTTATACTAAATCACCAAATAATTTAAAGTTCCTTATTTCAGATCTTTTATCCAGATCTCTTCCTGCACTTGAGGCACATTTTGGCTAATGTAGGCCTGCAGTCATGATTTGGGAAGTGATCAGTGCTGTTCCTGAGGTTCACTTCTCGTGTTCGTTCTTTCGGTTTTAGTTCCTCGATTTAGAGCTCTGTTTTGTCTGTAGCCATGGTGCCTTTTAGTAGCAGAAGTACTCTAAAGCTGTTGGTCAGAACAGGTAATCAGACTTTGCCATGACGAGAGTTTTGAAAGGTCGAGAACTTGATTTCCATGCAACATTGTGTGGTCTTAAGCATTTTTTCTCAAGGAGAAGGAACTAATTCCCCAGAGAAGAGTCTGTCTCTGCTCTCAGCATCCTTGTTCCCCAGACTGGCAGTAGGAGTGGTTTATTTTTCACTTTGAGATGGGAGCACACTTTGTATTCTGCAGGGGATTAAGACACCTCGGGATGATGGTAGCAAGGGGTAAAAAAAGGAATGTCAGAGTACCAGTTAACTTGAGTGACTGTATTCCATGTTTTGAGTCCCCTTCTATTCCTTAATCCTTCTGTTTGTAGTGTTCCCATGCATTTCTCCTGATAGTGGTGGATTATTAGATGTTTAAACCCCCTGTTTTTTTTCTCGTTTTAGCCTCAAGGAATAGGTTCTCCAAGTGTCTACCATGCTGTGATAGTGATCTTCTTGGAGTTCTTTGCTTGGGGACTCTTGGCAGCACCCACCCTGGTGGTAAGTGATAGGCTGAAGATTCTTTTCACTGTATGGGAGATGGGACATTTGCTGCAAAGGCACTGAACATCTTCTGAATTAAATGGCAATTCTATAGCATTGGGCTGCTCTGTTGTGCATGTGAGAAGTTTTGTGTCTTAAATTCCTGGAACCAGCAGTGTAATGGGGCAGCAGGGCTGTTTACGTGCAGTCTGCTAATGCTCAAGCTGGCGTGTAAACTTATTCTGACTTGAGACCAGCGAGACAGCAATGAAATCTCTTTCCTTTCAAGGTGCTACAAAAATTTCGCACATTGCAAATGTAAGGACAGAAATACACTTGAAATTTGGTCAGATTTCAAGGGAGGGAGATCTTTACTGACCCGGCTGTGCTTTAAATGGAGCATGCAGACCCTGTTGGACCAGTCAGGAGCTTCCCTGTGATTAGCGAGCCAGTCATCCCAACGTGTTTGTAGCAAATTATTTTCTAGTGGAGTTGGTTGCTTTCCATCGGGATTTACTCTTTGAGAGTGACACACGCTTATGAATTAAAAGGAGCAAAGGCTTAAAGATCTCCAAGCAGACTCCACCTGAAACGCAGTCTTGGTGCAGCTTGGTGAGCTGATGTAGACCATGGACAGTCTCCTCCTGGCGATGAGCTGCACTTTGGTCACTGGATGGAGTCCATCTCATGTGGCACAGTCAGACTGAGGGGTGCTCCTGTCTTACCTGCACAGCTGGGCTCTAGCCACTGAGTGGAGAGGCTCTTGGGAACAGTGGGGTCTCTCCTCTCCCTCCCCAGGCCCCAGAGGTCACATAGTAGCATGTGAAGACTCCGGCCTGAGACCATTTTCTGGGTTCTGTGTGGTCCGTTTAGATTTCAGGCACTGAAGCTGGATGACATGAATCTTCCCCTTAAGTGTGGAGAGAACTGAGGCCTCTATCACATAAAGCTAAAATCTCAATGTGCCTTCCATGTGAATTAAAGATTAAATAGATTATTTGTGGTTCCTCTTGTTTTTCTGTCCCTGTATTCTATGAAAGTATGAAATTCCTGTGGTTGTGCCACTGTAGATGTTGGACACGTCATGAGCAATGTGTGTAGTTAATACTTTGTGTAAATGACACTGTTTGTATTTTTCCTCCAGGTTTTGCATGAAACCTTCCCAAAACATACATTTCTAATGAATGGTCTAATTCAAGGAGTAAAGGTAAGGTGCAAAGGTTTCTAGCAGGCACAATGTAAAGTGAGTGGTGGGACGAATAGAGAATTGGATGGAAAACATATTCCAGAGGTTTCTCAGTAGAGCTCTCACAGTACAAATAAACCAAGGAATAAATTGCTGCTAAAAAAGGAAATCTGCATCATTTCACTTTTAGTTAGGTGGTGTTTGGTCTCTACCCACTGTTTGGGGTCTGCAAATAAGTAGGCAGTTGACCAGCCCCAGCTGACACACACATTGTTGCAATTGGATAATAGTTTACTTGGAGCTCGTTGCTGCAGTGAGGCTTTCTCAGTTACTTAGGATTATGTGAATTCAAAGTGCATAAAACTACAAAGCAGTTCATAAACCTGCAGGTGCCTCTGCATCATCTGCATTGTGAATTTCGTGCAGTTCTGAGGTAACAGTTCTCAGCATGTTACCTCAGCTGTCTGTAACCAGACGTGGGTGACACTGACCATGTTGCCTTCAGTGCATCGCACGAGAGTCATCAGCTTTACTGAAAGTAGAGGCCCGGCTGCTGTCAGGTTGTGGTAGGATTTGCTGTCACTGTTCTAACCGCTTCTGACTGTTCTAACAGGAAATGTTTTGTTTCATTTAGGGCTTGTTATCCTTTCTCAGTGCCCCACTCATCGGTGCCCTGTCCGATGTATGGGGACGGAAGTCCTTCCTGCTGCTAACGGTGTTTTTCACCTGTGCACCGATACCACTGATGAAGATCAGCCCATGGTTAGTGAATGCTTTCACACTAGATCTGTTGTTTCTTGACAAGGTTGCTTGTGTTTGTAGCATTGTTGATAAAATAGTGTTTGTGCTTCACCGAGGGTTGATGCTTTTGTATTCCTTTGGTGCAAAGCTGAGAGAGCAGAGTCAAACTGGAGCAGCTGCCATGAAGCCAAATGCCTTGGTCAGGATTTTAAGAGCTGTAGGTTTTGAGCTCTGTGCTGAAGGCCCCACTTCCTGGTTGAGGTACTTCTGCCTAGAATGCTAGGATGCTAGATTGATAGTAAGATACTAGAGTGCTCTCCAGTGAACTCTGCAGGGCAGAGCCTCTTCAGGAAGCTCCATGAGCCTTTCCAGCCTTCACTCTGGTCACACGTAGTTTATGGATTCCTCATCCCTTTTCTGGGAAGTAGCTTGTTCCTAAGTGTAGATTCATGGTGCAAGTGACACATCTGGTGTCTATAGTATAAAGATAAGGCTCGTGTTGACCTCTCGATGACCAGATTCTCAAGATCCTGAAGTTCCCAATTTGCTTTGGGTCACAGGCATCCAGCCAGAGGTAAATCCAGCACCTCATCTTCTACGAGTTCTTAACCACAGCAGCTTTCTGTAGATGTTACAGAATTCCAGTGCCTGTCCTTGGTGCACGAAGGAGGAGCTGAACAACTGTATCGAGTCATGTTCAGTTTGCCTTTATCCACGTTTAACTTGGTATTTGTCACGGCAAGTTGGACAAGGTGATCTAGTGTTGAGCTGTGCTCGGGCTGCGAGTAGAGGCTCTTTGTTCCCTTTACTGTTCTGACGGGTTGCTTTGCACCGTTCCAGGTGGTACTTCGCCGTTATCTCCGTCTCTGGAGTGTTTGCAGTGACGTTTTCTGTGGTTTTTGCATATGTAGCAGACATAACCCAAGAGCATGAAAGGAGCATGGCCTATGGCTTGGTAGGTATTCCTGTGTCTTCAGTACTAAACCCTTCAGCAGGGGAAGCTTTTCAGAGGTGTGTTCTTGTCTCTTCTGTGGCAAGTTCGGAGCAAGGTTTTTCTGTTGAATTGTTTTTATTGCCCAGTCCTGTGTCTCTTGAATATTCTGCTTCTAACTTCAAAGCTGCTAAAAGCTGTCCTTCATGTGTGTCTTAGCAGTTGTTACCAGTGTTAATAGTGTAGTTTGGGAGGCTCTAAGTTACCCCCCATTGTTTCTCACACCAGCACTACTCCATCATCTTGTCAAAAGTCTATAACCTCTTATTCCTGGGTGCTGTTGGAACTGCTGCTGTGTGACAGCTCGGTGCTGCCTGCTCCAGGCACTGCTGCAGGTGGAGCCAAGTAATTTGTTTGTCCAAGTTCCTACAGCTCCTCTCCATTTCTCTGTGCCTCCCAGTGACCTGCATGGTCTCAGGGCCCTCAACCCCTGCAGTTACAGAGGAGCAGAATGGGAACTAAATAGCTTCTTTCTGCCTGTACACGTCAGGAATTGAGACGTGTTGGGAAAGAGCCACTGCTACCCCAGTGTCCCAGGAGAAAGGTCACTTTCAATCCCTGCCTGATGGAAATGGTTAGGCTTGTGGCAGTGGGGGCCGGTGGGTAACAGGACTGTTGGCCTTTGACTGCAGATCTTACCAGCTGCTCCTTGTTGTAGGTGTCAGCAACTTTTGCAGCAAGTTTAGTTACCAGCCCTGCTATTGGTGCCTACCTTGGTCGAGTCTACGGAGACAGCCTGGTCGTGGTGCTGGCTACAGCCATAGCGCTGTTGGACATCTGCTTTATTCTCGTTGCTGTACCGGAGTCGCTGCCAGAGAAGATGAGGCCAGCATCCTGGGGAGCACCCATTTCGTGGGAACAGGCTGACCCCTTTGCAGTAAGCGATGATATCATGGAGTACTGTGTTAGTTGTTGTCCTGGTTTAGGCTCAGTCAGCCATGCAGCCGCTCGCTCACTCCCCCTTTCCTTCCCCCCTGCACCCGGAGGGATGGGGAGGAGAATGGAAAGGATGTAACTCCCACGGATTGAGATAAGAGCAGTCCGTAACTGAGGTATAGCACAAACCACTGCTGCTACCACCAATAATAATAAGGGAAATAACAAGGGAAGGCAATACAACTGCTCACCACCCACCGACCGATACCCAGCCTGACCCGAGCAGTGATCCAACCCTTCTGGGTAACTGCCCCCAGTTTCTGCACTGGGCATGACGTGCTGTGGTATGGAATACCTCTTTGGTCAGTTTGGGTCAGGTGTCCTGGCTCTGCTTCCTCCCGGCTTCCCCTCCTCCCTGGCAAAGCATGAGACTGAAAAGTCCTTGGTCAGAGTAAACATTACTGAAACCATCGGTGTTATCAGCACTGTTCCCAGGCTGAAAGTCAAAAACACAGCACTGCCCCAGCTACTAAGAAGGAGAAAAAAGACAGCTACTGCTGAACCCAGGACACCTTGAGCTTCGGAGACAGTGAAGAGAGTGAATTCACTGTTTAAGGCTTGAAAAACCGTGTCTTTTTGAGTTTAACTGTGTTGCTGCTACCACTTTGCCAGTGACCACGCAGGGAAGGTTCTGGTGGCCCCACAGCACAGCTCCAGGAATTGACAAGCTTTTGAGCTTCTTCCTAGATTGCTTGTTGAACATGAAGATGAAATGGTTTCTGATACTGTTTTCTTGCCATAGTCACTGAAGAAAGTCGGCCAGGACTCAATCGTGCTGCTAATCTGCATAACAGTCTTTCTTTCATACCTCCCGGAGGCAGGGCAATATTCCAGCTTCTTCCTATACCTCAGACAGGTAACAGAACGTTTGGATACGGATTTGAACAGAAGTGAATTTACCGGGCAGTTTGCAGCGTGAGTGCAGAATGTGGGGACAACCAGTACACTCTGCAGCTTCCAGCAGATTTATCTCCTCTTCCTGTTCTGGTTTTGTCTCTTCTTAGAGGCAATTGGTTTCTCTTTGTCCCCGGGTTTTTGTGTGTATGTGCTTGATTTAATGGAAGGAGCAAACCAAAGAAGCCCCCACCCCTGAAAGCCCCACCTTTTCTCCTAAGTTAGGGAGGGGTTGATTAATGGTGGCTGTGTGCAGTGAGTGTGATGTTTGTGACACATTGATGTGTACTTTGCTGTTCATCATCCAATTGCCTTTTTTTAACACAGATCATGGGATTTTCGTCAGAGAGTGTCGCAGCATTTATAGCAGTCCTTGGGATTCTTTCCATTATCGCACAGGTGAGTTCCCGCTCTGCATTCCATTGGCTTGGTAACTCCCGAAGAGCCAGGTGCTGCGCAGAACTTCCACAGTGCTGCAGTTCCCTGAGATGAAAGCCCAGGCAGGGTCTGGTTGCTTCGCATCCAGACTGCCTTCTGTTGGGAAAACCAAATCCTTCGTGCATCAAGGAAGAGGTAGCAGTTCGTTCATGTCATTTCGCAGAGTCCCATCCTGGTTTGTGTTGGAAGGGACCTTAAAGCTCCCTCAGCTCCAACCCCTGCCACAGGCAGGGACACCTCACACCAGAGCAGGGTGCTCCAAGCCCCTGTGTCCAACCTGGCC
>JAOEHX010055241.1:0-19710 GCA_025448015.1 Bolborhynchus lineola
AAACCACTACAGGTCTTTTAGGAGGGGGAAGTGAATGAACAAACTGCGTGGCTGATTTACAGCTTAAACCACGACAGGCACATTGGTGGCTACCTTTCCAGCATGTATTGACTTCATGATGTTCCTGTCAGCTCATTTCTCTGGTCTGTATTTCTTTTTCTGGGAGGAAAAAAACAAGGTCAATCCTGCCTTTTCATTTGAAGTCATTCAAAAAGTTTGGTTACACGGATTCTTTTTCATGGAGTACACGAGATGAAATCAAAGTATTTTTAAAATACATTTTTTAATTTTCAAAGTATTAAATTCAAAACTAGTACTTGTTATTGTCTCAAGAAATTCAGAGCAAATATCTTTACAGTGATATGTTTAATCATACAGTTTTAAAAAGACTATGTAACTGCAGTACAGGAGTCTTAAAATGGATTCTGCACAGAAATGTCCCTATTCTAACTTTTTTGACTCTTACTGCTGCAATGGAACTTTCAATATATTATGCTAAGGCCTGAGGAAGCTACCCCAATAACAAGAAAACAAACATACATGACAAAACATTAGAATATTTTATGATTGAATACAGTCTTCCCTTTTTCTGGAGAAACAGAGTTTAAATTATTTATAATAATATTTCACAGTAGATGGTCGTGGTTTAATCCCAGCCTGTAACTCAAAAGATGCAGCTGTTTGCTCATTCACCCCATCTTCCTCTTACCAGTCCTGGAGCCATGTGGAGGAGAATCGAAAGAATGTAACTCCCACGGGTTGAGATAAGAACAATCCAGTAACCAAGGTATGACATAAACCACCACTTCTACCACCAATAGTAATAATGATAAGGGAAATTACAAAGGAAGAGAATACAACTGCTCACTACCCAACAACCAATACCCAACAGTGATTTAACCCTTCCAGGTAACTCCCTCCAGTTTATATTCTGGGCATGATGCACTGTGTTATGAAATACTTCTTTAGTTAGTCTGGGTCAGGTGTCCTGCCTCTACTTCCTCCTGGCTTCCCCTCCTCCCTGGCAGAGTATGAGACTCAGAAAGCTGTTGATCAGAGTAAATATTACTGAGCAGCAACTAAAAACATTGGTGTTATCAGAATTGTTCCCAGGCTGAAAGTCAAAACTACAGAACTGCACCAGCTACTAAGAAGGCACAACCTGCTCAGGGGACTGGTGGGGACTTTGACTGGGGCAGGACACACACACACACACAAAGGGAGAGAGAGATCATTCCTTAATGCATGGACCAATCCCTACAAATCTGCTGAGTCCATCCAATTCATGAGCTCTGGCTTCATCTCTTGTAAGTCTTTCAGAGCAGGAGAGGCTCTGTCTCCACCCCTGGGGCAATCTGTTCCAAGCATACTGGACGCCCCTCCAAGTAAAAGCAAACTGTGGCCTGCACTCTGCTGCCAAAGGAATAGAGAAAAATGCACTGGCAATATCAATCATGGAATGCCACTTGGCTGCTTTTGACTCCAGTTTATACTCAGATTCTAGTATGTCTGGTATGGCAGCACTCAAGGGTGGTGTGACTTTGTTCAGGCCATGAGAGTTGACTGTTAGTCTCCATTCTCTGTTAGAGTTTTGCACTGGAATTTGCACTCCAATTCACGCACCTGTTCCTCCAGAGCTAAGGAAGGTTTTCCATCCCACTTCCTCATGTCTTCTCTGTGATCCTGCAGGTAAAACCGTAAGGTGGTGCATGGCATGTACCTTCTATATCTTCTCTCTCTGTCTTTTGTTAATAGCTGAGACGTATGTTGGTACATGTAAGGAGCTGGATAGATCGCATAGATCATCTCTCAATTGTTTGAACTCCTGAGACATTTCCGTGGCTGAAATGATGGAAGGGGTGAGATTGTCTTTGAACTCTCGGAGTTGATGAATCATTTCATCCACTGTTGGTGGTGCTATGTCAGTCCAGGTTATGGCTGCCAATGAGTGGGCATATGATGACTGCGCATTCCATGTAAATTGCTGCCATATGGGTCATGCACATTCGACTTCATCTGTATGTATGGATCCTTTCTTGGCATCCTGCTCACCATAGATCATCTTTACAATGGCTGATTATCTCAGAGACTGGATGACTTCCTCTAGAGTAGTCCACCTGGCCTAACAACTTATAACATTGTCCTTGTATGGAAACCTTTCTTTCAGAGCTGACAAGAGCTGCTCCAAAGGCTGAGGGACTATTTCTCTTTTGAAATGACTTTGTCAATTCTCCCTTCCCTAGCAAGTGATCCCAGCTGCTGGATTCTCTACCTTCTAGTCCGTGACCGTCGGCCCCATTGTCCCAGCATTGGAACAACCAGGTGATGATATGCTCCCCTGGTTGACGGGCAAAATCTTTTCACATATTCCATAGCTTGGTTGAAGTCAGAGGTAGAGAAGTCTCCTCTTCTTCCTCTTCTTCCTCCGATTCACATACTAATAACTACTGGTCAGATGCTGTCAGTGGTGAGTACATTGTTTCTTCATCTTGCTTCATCTTGCTTGCCTCTTTTCTGCTTTTCCCCTTGCATACAGGCGCAACCAATATTGGCAGGAGTTGGTCCTCTGGTATAGCAGCAGTGATAATCACTGTGGCTGGAGTGGCTGCAGTATCTGTTGTCTGGGTTTGGGTAGCTGCTGTAACTTGTCACTGGGGCTAGTGTAGCTGCTGTGCTTGGAGCTGGACTAGCTGCACTGTCTGTTGCAGTCGGAGTTTGAGTAGGTGCTGTACTTGATGCTGGCGTTGGTGTAGCAGCTGTACTTGGAGTTGGAGCTGCTGCATTGTTGATTGCTTTGCTATCAGATCCAGAGACATTTTTTTCCTTTTGAAGTTGCTGGACGATGTCGAACAGGGCTCTGTAAGCATATGCCAAGAACCAGTATGTTGCCATGATTTGTTCCCCTCTGGTTTGACCAGGATGACAGCACACCTCATTTAAATATTTTACTAATTTTTCTGAATTTTGCACTTGTTCAGTGGTGAAGTTCCAAAGCACTGGAGGTGACCACTGGCCTAGATACTTGCCCATACTATCCCGCGCACCCTGCCACTCATGATTGTCCAGGCTCGGGGGAAATCTCTTGGTCCTCCTATATCGTCGTCTAAATAAGACCAAACCCCAACTCTGCTTAACTTTTGAGATCAGTGGGAATGATTGTGGGTAAAACACACTCTATATGAGTGCCAAGATGGTTATCCCCAACACACTCAGCAGGCTGGTCTCAAGGGTACCCAAGGGCCATTCAAAACCTTCAGAACTCTCAAATGATGCTGTGAACAGTCTGGTGGGGGGCTGGAAATATAGGGGAATGTTCCTTCACAGGTTGACCACCCAGGAAGTGGAAAAAGATGTGTAATTGCTAAACACTTCCATTTTATACCTCCCAAAGAATACAGGTGGTGACCCTACCGGGAAAGCAAGCCAGATCAGTTGCATGATCAATGATTCTATTATATTACAAGTCATTACCATAAAGTACAATGAAACAAGAGCCTTAGCCCAAGGCCCCAATCAATAAACACTTAAGACAGCAAATACCATCTGTAAGCAAGGTATGACATCCTGAAACTCTGAGATCAAGAGCAACAACTTTGAGAGCCAATAAACCAGCGTTGTGATGAGTGACCATAAATCTGAAACAATGAATGCTTATCACGAATGCGATTAGACACACTCTGGTCAGATCTGTCATTATCTAAACCCTTTGTTCCCTACATTGGGCACCAAAAGAACTGTCATGGTTTAAGTCCAGCCTGTAACTCAGAAACCATTTAGCCACTCACTCACTCCCCCCAACTTCCTCCCCCAGCTCTCAGAGGGATGGGGAAGAATCGAAAGAATGTAACTCCCATGGGCTGAGATAAGAACAGTCCAGTAACTAAGGTATAATACAAAACCACTACTGCTACCACCAATAATAATAATGATAAGGAAATTACAAGGGAAGAGAATACAACTGCTCACCACCCACCAACAGATACCCAGCCTGACCCAACAGCGATCTAGCTCTTCCTGGTAACTGCCCCCAGTTTATATAGTGGGCATGATGGGCTGTGGTATGGAATACCTCTTTGGCTAGTTTTGGGTCAGTTGTCCTGTCTGTGCTTTTGCCTGGCTTCCTCTCCTCCCTGGCAGAGCATGAGACTCAGAAAGTCCTTGGTCAGTATAAACATTACTGAGCAGCAACTGAAAACAGGTGCTATCAGCTTTGTTCTCAGGCTGAGTCAAAACCACAGTGCTGCACCAGCTACTGAGAAAGAGAAAAATTACTACTACTACTGAACCCAGGACATATATCAATACTTGCATGAGAGTATATTTTGTGCAAGTGATGAACCCTGAATCATATTCATCCCTTTCACAGCACCAACTAGTTGCTGAATCAGACACTGTGTAGGCCAGGTTTTGTGTAAAGGTTGCTAGAAGAGAGAAAGAGAAGCTTTTCAAAATTTATTTTTCATAAGACTTAATAGATCAACATTCTTTACTTCTTTGCAGGTTAAATAGAAATTATAATATACCATTTCCTGTAAAAAATCTAGATCAGGTATCTTAAAAACATTTCTTAAAACCTTTATTAGAAATTACATAGCACATATCTGAGCAGTTTCAGTCAATATTTTTTTTTTCTGTAATAAAGTTGATGTTTGAGTATTCTAAACTTTCATATATGTAGAAAATAATTGTTTTTACCTTCAAAAAATGGTGACTGACAGCAGTTTACTTCAGGCACTACACAGTTACCTGTCAAAGATACACATTTACTGTAAAGAAGGTTAGTATATTTTAATATGCTTATTCTTCTGTGAGCCTGTTTTAGAGCTGAAATGATTTATTCAGTTTTAAAAGACACATTTATGCTCACAAACACACAGTTTAAAGGGAGTTACCTTGAAAGAAATGACATAGTTGGTAATTCTTTAGATCTTCCGTCTGATAGCTGCTTCCTATTGCTCTTAAATGTCTGCAAAAGTTTTAAGTAACTACCCACCCAGTTATTTATTATAATGAGAACAGGCAGAATATGAAATGCTAGAGACAGAATTTCAAAGGTGTACATGAAATACATTCACCCAATAAACTTAAAGCTGAGTTGAAACTCCTTTGAACTCACTTCAATCTTAATGCATTAGCAGTTGAACCGTTCTTAAATCAGAACTTATATAATTGAGAAATGTACAGTGAAACACAAAACCCTGAACAGTAAGATTTGGAAGAATTCATTTGCAATTATTTTGTTTAGAAGATATGTATTAGTAGTAATTGCAGCTTATGTTTCCTTCCCTGTATACATATGGAGAGTAAGAAAGCAAAAGCAAAAAAAAAAAAAAAAAGGAATTATAAAGAATTCTAAGAAATCTCAGCCTATAGAATAAGAGTACTAGGAAGAATAGGAATCACTGTTTTCCTTAGGTGCACTGAAGTCCAGATGTGGGAATTTAGAATAATTGGTAAATGTATGGTGAAAACAGAATGAGGCAAGACAGGTACTGTGTCAACCTGAACTTGGTAGCCATGGAAAACAGGGCTTGCACTGAACAAAAGGATTTAGTTGAGGCATGGTCTGCAGATGCATAAACAGCCTCAGAAGATGTCCCTGGGCTGCATCAAAAGGAGAGTGACCAGCAGGTTGAGGGAAGAGATCCTGCCCCTCTACTCTGCTCTCATGAGACCTCATTTGGAGTATTGAGTGCAGTTCTGGTGTCCTCAACATAAAAAGGACATGGAACTGTTGGAACAAGTCCAGAGGAGGGCCACAAGGATGGTCATGGGACTGGAGCACCTCCCATATGAAGATAGGATGAGAAAGTTGGGGCTGTTCAGCCTGAAGAAGAGAAGGCTGCATGGAGACCTCATAGCAGCCTTCCAGTATCTGAAATGGGGCCTATAGGGATGCTGGAGAGGGACTCTTCATTAGGGATTGTAGTGATAAGACAAGGAGTAATGGGTTCAAACTTAAACAAGGAAAGTTTTGATTGGATATGAGGAAGAAGTTCTTTGATGTGAGGGGGATGAGGCACTGGAATAGGTTGCCCAGGGAAGTTGTGAATTCTCCATCACCGGCGGTGTTAAAGGCCGGGTTGGACGTAGCCTTGGATGGCATGGTTTAGTGTGAGGTGTCCCTGCCCACAGCAGGGGGGTTGGAACTAGATGATCTCAAAGTCCTTTCCAACCTTAACTATTCTATGATTCCTCATAAGATATGAGTAATGAGTGGAAAGCAGACTTAAGGATATTTTTTCCAGTACAAAGTTAATGCCAGTAAAAGTAACCATTGATTTCTCAAGATGCTTGATCTTTTTTCTAGTTCACGAGTCTGAGGGCTTTCCTTTCTCTCAGACACTAAAATGGATACCTTTGAAGTTTCTGTAGATTTTCAATTGATTTTTTGTTTTCTTCTGGATTTCACTTTAGCAGAAAAAAAGAAATACTATGTTTCATACACAGTGTACAAATTGATGGCTGCATTCATTTGGTCTTCCAGTTACATGCTTTAGAAGCCTAATAATTTTACTAGATCTGTAAAGATAAATGACCTATTTAGAAATCAAACTGCTGATTAGTTTATATGAATGCCACATCATTAATTTCCTTCTGAAGACTATCAGCCACAGAAGTAAAGCACAGCTGAAAAATAGGAAGTATACTATGTATTTATCTATGAGAAGTTAGAGAAAACATCATAATGACTTGTCTAGTGCAGTTAGGAAATTAATACTAAAAAAAAATCAGCTTTTTTTTTTTTTTGTTTTTTTTGTTCTGCATGGAACAATGTTATTCTGAAATCTAGCAAATTTAAATTGTCAGGAAACTATTTATAAGGTAACTAATTCTCTAGACTGGTAAGGAGAACAAATATATTCCCTTAACAAATGGAAAAATCATTACAGTATTTTCACAATTTGAATTCAAGCCCTTTAAAATACACAAATACGTATTAAAAATGCCTTAAAATACCACCAAAATAACTTTTTATAAGTAACTTTTTCTAGAGAAATTGAAAGTAAAATACACAGCATTCAGTAAAGCTTTGAAGCTTTGTTTTTGTACTTCGGAAATACGTCAACATGAAAAATTACATTGTTATTTCTTGTGTCCATTGCCTGGGCCATGATATTTTTTGTCTATGACAGCAGGATAAAATAGGTAAAAAATAGATTTTTATGGGTTTTGGTTTTGATTTTTTTTTTTAATTTTATTTTGGTATGTAAGAGATATTGTTCATCTTTCCAGTATGTGTTCTATTTTCTATGAATACAGCTCAGCTGTATGTCTAAAGTAATCAGACATTCTTAAATACAGTTATTAAAAGTGGCTTGAATTTTCAGACTGTTGAACTTGATAAAAATATATCTAACTTAAACAATATTCCTGGTCCTTTCCTCAAATGACATAATAATAGGATTTTTGCACCATGAATATACAGATTTTTTTCCCTGTTTTCAGAAAACATTTGTGTATTTAAACTTTGTATATTATCATTATAGTTCATATTGTTAGTATTGTGCCTCTTTTTTTTTCATCATATTGACCAACAACCTAGACCTGAAGTGTTGCATGTTGTACTGTGGTAACTCCATGATTGAAAATACAAAATGCATAAAAAGAAGGAAATAGGAAAAATCAAACAGCAGAACATTCCACTTGTGAAACTCTGTCTGTAGACTACTGGTGGCCTTACTCATTAAACTTGTTCTCAATTGTATTACTGGAAGTTAGCCTCCCACCCACAGGCCTGCAGAATGAGACATTTAATTACATGATTAGGTATACTTAGCTGTCGAGATATTAGTTGGACTAGCCATAGTTTCATAGCTCTGTGTGTACGTCACTTTCACTTCTGCACATTACAAGTTTTCTAGTGGAACAATGATGTTCCCTGAGCTGAAGCTAAAGCAGGGGACACAAAGTCACTCAGATACCTGCAAATTGTTAAGGCAAGCTGAAACCTGCTCAGGCCATGGTGCATCTTGAGAACCTCCACCACCAGTGCAGAGCCTCCTGCCTTCTACTAGTAATAACAAAAATCAGATCTGCTGAACTAAAGTGCAAACAAATGCTAGTTTCTGCCCCAAAGAGTTTATTGTCTAAGAAAAGAAGAAATGACAGGTGGATACAGACAATTGGAAGACTAACAGGTAAGCAGAAAATCAAATTTTCCCTTTCAGTGGGGTAGTAAGTGGTCTCAGTGCACCATCTTCCTAACTGTTGTTTACTTGGATTTTGTTTTGATTTGCCTTGTTTGTTGTGTGGAGGGGGAATAAGAGTCACAACATACATATATTTTGAAATGAGATACGACATAGAACTTAGAGCAAGTCCTTACTCAGCACCAAGTAATTCAGAAGAGAAAGCACCAACATACTTTCTTGAAAATTTAGCAGGTGAATGATTTTAGTTTGGAAGATCTGTGTTTCAGAAAGCAATTCTGCAACAGGCACATGACACATAAATATGTGTGTTTGATCCTGTTGTTAGTTGCAATAAGCTACAAAGGAGAGAAACAATGAAATGGGTGGCAATTTGGGAGAAGTTGTTGGTTGGTTTTTCTTCTGAAAGAGATAATGAAATAAGCAATGAGAAAAGAGAACCAGGAGAAGAAACACTTAAATGAGGGCTTTGCTAGTTTTTTAATTCCTTATATGTCTATCAGAGAGTAGCCTAAAAAATGACATACCAGAGTTCAGCTCCTAAGAGAATGTGAAATATTTCCAGCTCCAGACTGTGGAAAAGAGCTCTCATCCTATGCATGTTGGTGTCCTGATCTGTACAATGCCCAAGGAAAGAGTACAATTTTGTTAATTGTTAAAGCTAGGTCACAGTATCGAGAACTGCAAATTACTTTATTCTAATTCTTCCTTTATTGTGTAAAACTGATAGGCTGTGAAGACCAAACTTCATACCTGCAATCAAAAGATTAAAAATTTACATTAAATTCCAAATGAGCATACATAGGAAATAATTTTTCTTTTATATGTTGTCATTTGATACTAGGAACTGTAAACATGATACCACACTTTTTCACATGGGATGAAAGAAAATTTTTGTCTCACTTTTAACTTCAAAGAAAGATACATATCCTGTATTAATAAGCAAAAAAAGTTAAATAAATGCCTAGTATACCCATTTTAGCTACTTGAACATACAAGTTATACAGAAAAACAAATATTATATTCAAACAATATTTGAACTTGTTTGCTATATTATTTCTAGTCAGTTCTTGAAAATTATTTTCATTAAAATTATTCTTACTAATGCCAGGAATAGCTAGTATTTTTGTCTGTACTTTGCCTGGTACATTATGGTTATGTCTCAGCAGTACCTGGTACTTTCAGTTCTGCAGGCAATATGAAACTACTTCTCAGTAATATGAGTATGTATCTATGTGAATAGTAAGATAACAGACTGCTGGATTAATCATGGCAAGGTACTTTCATGACCAGTGACTCTGATCCTATGTCGTGGTTTAAGCCCAGCCACTCAGAACCATGCAGCCAATCTCTCACTTTCCCCTTGCCTTTTCCTCTCCCCACTCCTGGAGTGATGAGAAAGAGAATCGAAAGAATGTAACTCCACCAGTTGAGATGAGAACAGTCCAGTAACTAAGGTATAACATAAAACCACTACTGCTACCACCAATAATACTAATGATGATAAGGGAAATAACAAGGGAGGAGAATACAACCTCTCACCACCCACTGACCAATATCCAGCCCCACTCGAGCAGCAATCTAGCCTTCTGGGTAACTCCCTCCAGTTTATATACTGGGCATGATGGGCCTGTGGTATGGAATACCTCTTTGGCTAGTTTGGATCAGGTGTCCTGTCTCTGCTTCCTCTCAGCTTCCCCTTCTCCCTGGCAGTGCATGAGACACAGAAAGTCCTTGATCGGAGTAAACATTACCCAGCAACAACTAAAAACATCAGTGTTAGCGGAGTTGTTCCCAGGCTGAAAGTTTAAAACAGAGCACTGCACCAACTACTGAGAAGGAGGAAAACTACTGCTACTGCTGAACCAAGGACCTCCTACTAACACAGTTACAAGAAAATTTTACCAAACTGGCTTTTGTTTTTTTTTGTTTGTTTGTTTGGTTTTTTTTTGTTTGTTTGGGTTTTTTTATTATTATTATTTTTTTTTTTTTTAAAAAAAAGGTTTTCCGTTGGTATATAGTTAAAGAATTATTCCTTTAGCTGTTTTTCTAAAGTGAGGAAACAAATCTCTTTGAACCAATGAAATTGATTTTTCATTAATATCACTGTCCTTTGGATCAGTATTTGGCAACTTGTTTGTTTATGGCTCATATCCTCATAAGGCCACCTTACCAATACTTTCACCTCTTGAATTACCTTTCTGACTTTTCTCAAGCAACCTGCTGAAAAAAGCCCAAAACAGCAAACCCACAATTAAAAAAACAGATCAGAATACACAATATTTTTTCCCATAATGAAGCGCTACGATTCAATTACAAAATTGGCATATATGGCTACATTGCTGGGTACAATACTTATATAGAAATGTTTTATTTATTTCTTAAGAAATGAATTGATTTATGGTTATTGGACTTTTAGGTTTGTGTTTTTAAATCACCAGGTGATTATTGTAACTGCCTGGGAAAACAAATCACTGAACTATTTTTTCCTTCATATCTAGATCTATTTGTACCTCCTTCTGTTTGAAAGAAAAATAATTTATTTCTGATCCCTATAGTGATGACTGAATTCCCTTAAGCATTAGATTTAATTATCTACATCTGAAAAGGTCTATCAGTATAATAATGAGTATAATAAATGTAGCATTAAACTGAATAAATACGTTTTCAAAAGTAACCCTTGAATCTGTGTATATAACTTTACAGATCCTTTAGTATGATTTCTACTTTCAAGTCCCAGCATTTGCACCACAGGTATAAAGATGGTTGTAACTACTTCTATACCTGTTATGGCATCTGTGGATTTATAGAACACCTAGAAAAAGACATTATCTGCAATAATATATAGCAAGTTATGTGAGCTAAGACATAATGATATTTCTTTGATACCCAAACCTAATTTACTAAGGAAAAAAATGCTAGGTTTTTATCACCTTTTTTTCATTCTGAGAACTTTTTGGTGCCACTTAGCTCAACAGAAATGTGAAGCAAAATGTGTAGGAAAGGAAGACTAAATTATGGAAAAACCTATTTTGTTGGAGAAATTTTAACATACCTATTCTTTAAAGGTATGTTATCACAAAGGTATTCCTATCAAAAGGCAGTATTCTTTCATAAGTGATGCTTGGTACAAAGTACAAGTTAATGTTACAAAGTTTCAGAAGTATTTTTGTATTTGAATTTTGAATTTTTATTTATCTCTATTTTGTCACAAAATTAAAAAAAAAATCACACTTGTTGATACCATATGTTCTCTATCAAGAAAAAACCCCTAACCTGCAAAAATTTATGATTAATTTTATTTCCTCTTAAAAAAAGAATGTTAGCACTTATTTTCTCCTTTTTTTCTTTTTTGTGTTGAAGAAGCTTCTTGCCAGTCTTTATTTGCAGTACATTGTAATGTGCAGTGAAAATCTGATGGATTAAGCAAGGAAATATACTTTTTCTAATAAAATATCAATAAATACTTAAGAGACGAGGTAGCTGAAGAGCTAGCAGCTTTAAATCAAAGTCTAAAAAAATAATATAGCAGTTGAGCATGAAATTGCAGCTTGAAAAATCTTAACATCCCCTTCTATTATGTCTTTTACTACTTAAGGTGTTTCAGGATTTCTGAGGGGTTTTGTTAATGTTAACATAGTTATATACAACAAATATTTTGATTTGAGATAGTCAACACCCTCAGACAAGAAGAAATAGATACATGCGAACATGTACTTTAGAATGAAATTAATCAAAAATAATATTATCTCCTTCTGTCCATTGTCTAAAAAATATTAGCTCAAATGTAAATATCTGTAAATAATAAATCCATGTTTGATAAGATGACCAAATGCTATGTCTGAATAAAAATTAAAATTTCCAGACATTTTGTTAGCAGAATTCCCTCCTTGTTGGATCAGAAACAAATAGCTTACAAATCCCCTAAATCCAAAACCCCAAAGGAAACCACTTCTTAATTTCGAATTTAGCTATTACAAAATCTACAATTTATGTTTTCAGGTAATGTCAATCAAATGCTTTTCACATCTTCATCTCTCATCGTGTATGATCACTGACCCAAAACTTGTGTTCTAGGTTGAGCTGAATAGCTTTTTGCTGCTGGCTAATTGTATGGAATTTTCCACTGACCAATAAGAACTTAGATTTTTAGCTTTTTATGTAGCCACCTTAATATGCAAACTGAATCCTATCCATGACCCTTTACTTAGTATATGCCTTATGAAGAAGTTTTTTATGTGTTACCAAACTATCAGAGGAAATCTTAGAAGATTTTGCTGTAGCTGAACGTAGCATATTCAAGCAATATTTTGCATTAGTTGTGTTTGTGTCCATTTATCTATTCTTGATCTTATGAATATATTCAATTCTATTGCATTTCTTTCTCTCTGTGGTGAGACAAATTTTCTATTGGCATCTTTTTCATATCTTCCATGATTTGACTTCATCTGAGATTTTCTTTGTATCTTAGGATTTGGAATAGAAATGGCCATCTACCTTACAGCATACTCTAAAACCTTGATTACTGTACATATTTAGGTTTAGTTTAGGAATGGGTTTTGTTTTGTTGGTTTTTTTTTTTTTTTTTTTTTTTTTTTTTTTTTTTTTTTTTTTGTTTTTTTTTTTTTTTTTTTTTTTTTTTTTTTTTTTTTTTTTTTTTTTTTTTAGTTTTGGTTTTGTTTTGTGTGTGTGTTTGTAGTTTGTTTGTTTGTTTGGAGTTTTGCTGATTTTCTATTTGTTTTTCAGTTAGTTTGGGGGTTGTTTTCTTTTTTTAATCTCCAGTATTTGATTTCAGCTTTATCCATGGCCCGGGAGCAGAATCTTTCAGTCTTTGGCTATCTCATTGACTTTAACCCTATTGCTGTTATCAGCTGATTAATTCTTTCTGTGCGTGATGGGTTTTTTTTTATGAGTTCTCAAGTACTCTCAGATCCAACATTGTTTCTGGCCTAATTTTCTAAATAATTGTTTAATTTTTATTTTTACCCTCAAAATTTATTTCTGTCATTTTCTTCCTTACATTCCTATTCTGCTTGCTCATTTGGAAAGTTGTTCCCCTTTGTAATATTTGGGGTGAAGGCTCCCTCTTAACTGAGTCACTAATTTTAGATTGATAGCATCTTATATGGTATTTGTCAGTATTTTAATGAGGTGTTTAAAGGAGAATTTTGTACATTAATGTAGGCAAAACTGGGACAGAATCTAATTACTTGAGTAAGAGGAAAACATCATCTATTAAAAGTAGAAGTCTTACTGAGCTAACAGACTAATCAAAATTTTCTGTTAGGAATTATGACAAGTGTCCTTTGCAGCATAGATACAATTAATACATAAATCCATTACTTGCCCCTAAGAAAATATCTTAGTGCAACACCAATCTCTCTTTAATTGGCTTCTTCAGCAATTCCCTTTCATTTGTAAAAAGAAAGAAAAATGTACTAGATATTTTGTATGTCACCTCTGGGTTCTGGCCTGCATATATTTTAAGGGAAGCTCTTAAAAATTGGGTAAGACATCCAACAATGCTGTTACTGGAAGAGTGCCCAGGACAACTCATGGCTGTCAATTCTGGGTGCTATCATAATAGCAGTAAGTTTTCATTCTGCAAAAAGCTTCTACCTGATTTGTTACGCAATGCAATTTGTATTGCATTACCTGATTCTGTTGAATTATATTTAATTAAGTTTATATATAATTAAATCCTTTTGTAGACTCTGGATTTGATGACATGATTAAACAAAACCCTATGCTGAATGATCCTCCCAAATAAAGGGATTTTTTATTCTTCAAATAGGTACTACAAAAGGTACTCCTAGTACCTTTTTTTTTTAGAGATGTTAGAATTGAAGAGAGCAGGAGAAACCATGCCTCTTCTGTTTCATCCTATGGTGTGGCAGAAGGGGAACTCACTCTTTGAAGATCTGCATGTTTAACTAGCTGTTAAATAGTCTTACTTTAAATCCATCCTCATGTTTTCTCCAACAGTCAAACATCAACTAAAAACAAAGTACTCTTTCTAAAGTTTCCAGCAATTAGTAGAATTGTTCTACAGATTCTTTATTGTAGCCTGTCTTATCAATGGCTTTGCCTCTGTTACATGGCACTGGCGATCCGGCAATCTTTTTGAACAGTAATAATATTAAAGAGAAAATACCTGTCTAGACACAATCCTAGAGAATATTTAAGGGTTTCGGTTATAGCAGCTGCTGAGCAAAGATTCCTTTGGTTTTTTATGGGCTCATTCATCTTCTATAAATAGGTATATCTATCTGTTTTCAACTTGTCCTCAGCTAAAATCAAAGGACGACACAAAAGGTAAGTGTATAGTGTGAGATATAGAGCTTGTTTCTGCTCTCCTAGTGTAGATCAGTCTGCCATTCATACTTAAGCTCATGGAAAGGAAATCAAGTGAATTCCTTATGCAGAGTCTTGGAGCTGAGTAACTCCAGAGATTTGTCTGTCAGTAATTCTGATTCTGCCTTGCAAAGTAATCATGGAACTGTCTTTACCATTTGGTATACAAAACGATGCCAACTTCATTTTAAATATTAGTATGCCTTAGTTTTATGTGGCAAATGCAGTTTCAGAGGCAATGTGGAGAGACACAAAGTAGAAAAGGCTGCAGGTAACTACTAAACTCTCATATGTTGAGATTTGATAATTCATTATCTAAAATATTCATGTTCAATAGAATTTCAACTTAAGAGTTCAGGTTTTGTTTTCCACCACTGTTAGGTACAAGCTGGCAATACTGGCTAAATATGTCTTTCTTTTACTGTAAGGTTGGGGTTTTGAGTTTTTTTGAAAGCATTTCTCCCACATCCCCCTGAGATTTATAGGACTTCTAGTGATGCTAGTGCTTGTGTTTAAAATTTAGATAGCTATATAGATCATTTTTTGAGGAATGTCGTAATCTAGTGCAGTTTATCTTGAAAAAAATTGACAGATTAGAAGCAGTCTTAGTGCGTGTCAGCTCCTTTTCAATTATCTCCTTTTCATTTAACATTATTAATTCTTTCAAGGTAGTGCAAACTATCCATATCTCTAAAATAATTTGATTATTTTATGTTTGAAACAGTCTTATTCCTTATTAGTACCTTTAAACTCTTTCTTGAACCTAGTAGAGAGAGGTTAAATCATTGCATCGTTAATATTTAAGGCAGACTAAATGGAAAGAGGTGCTTATAAAGTCCAGACATCTTTGTCACTGATATAATAGTACAAAGAGACAATTTTCTTCATAAGAACAGGAAGATAGTTCTGTCTGTTCTACGTTGGATCATTTGTCTCTGTTACAGTGATGAATTCATTTTGGTGACAATACTTTGTCTGAATAATGAAAAGCTGAATAAGATAGTCTGAATGTCAAGATGAAATACTTAAATTTTCTCCCAATTACAGGAAAGCTTATTTTTACGATTCACTGTTCGGGTAATCCATCTCATTTTTCTCTCTCTCTTTTTCTCTGTAGATTCTGATTTCTTCAACATGCTTCCAGAGAATATATTATCATAATGTTTATAGCCATTGGTTTACTGTTTTGCTAAAAACTAGCTCTCCTCACCCTCATCAACTAATATTTTTACCGATGTTATCAGAAATTCTTGCAGACCTGGTATTTTACTCCAGGTTTGGTGCACATTATATTACCAGTTACACTAAGTTTATTGGTATACCACAGAGCAGAATCTGGTGACAATTTTCTCTTTTGAAGAAACTAACACTTCAATGGAAGTGCTAACCATTTTATTTAATGTGATGACAAGTGCATTTATATAGTCAATGAGTGTTTAATTCTAGAAGACACAATTAGGTTATCTAATTTGACTTGCTGATTAATATAAACTCTAGAATTGGATGCCTTTGGTTCTGTATCAAACTCACTGACTTATGTATGAGTAAAAGGTTTCCAAAGAAGGACATCCATTCATAAATTAAAGGTGTCAAGAGTATGTAGCTGGCCAGAAATTGATCAAATGCTAAATGAGAATCTCAATTAAAAGCTTGCTTCCATATGAATTTGTCCGACTTTCATTTTGTTAAGTTTTTCTTTCACAGGCTGCAGACACTTTCAGTACTCAGATTTGTCTCTACTACTATATTTACTAGTAGTCAATAAAGTTATTAAATGTACCTCATTGGAATGAAAAGTTACCTTGAGAAGCTCATTTTCTTATGTACCCAATTTGATTACATTGTTGAATGTGGAGGCCTAGAATAAAACGGAACATGTTAAGACAAGAAAAGTCCCCACAAATAACCACACTTGCCTATTTCCATTGATTAACCTCTTGTGAGGAGCTACTTCCATGACAAAGAAAAAAAACCAAAACAAACCGCATTTGGAAGCATTTTAAACCCCTTATGTATTCGCTGGTACAAATATGCAACTTCTGTAAACCTTTGTAGCCCTATGTAGCAAATATCTATGTATAATTACACAATCTTAGCCTGTTCAGTAATGACAGAAAGAGACTGCTTTACCTGATGTGACAGTTCTCCTTCTCCCCTGAATTCAATTTTCAATAATTTAATTAAAATTACTCATAATTCTAAAGATAAATCTGTTACTGTGTACAAATGGGACAACCATTACTGAAGACTTGTAAATGAAAGACAGAAACATTCATAGGCAAAGTGAGAAAGAAGACAGAGTAATTTACAGATGTTCATATTCTTCCTGCAGTGTTGGAACAAAAGTTCTGCAGCTGGGATTGAAATGTACAGACTGAAAGATTTCACAAATCTTAAAAGAAATCTTAGTCAGTAGCAACTGCCTAACCGTATTAAACCATTCACAGAAAACCAGTGCCACAGTTGTTTTTGGAAATAATAGGAAAAGTTTCATTCAACCTAACTACCTGTTTTGGGTTTGCAAAGTAAGGCTTTTGTCACGGGGGGGCTACAAGAGTGGCTTCTGGAGAAGCTGTGAGAAGCTTCCCCAGCTTCCCCTATGTCCAATGGAGCTAATGCCAGCTGGCTGCAAGATGGATCCACCACTGCCCAAGACTGAGTTTATTGGTGACAGTGGTAGTGCCTGGGTGTCATGGGTTCAGCAGTAACAGTCATTTTTTCCCCTTGGTAGTTGGTGCAGCACTGTGTTTTTGACTTTCAGCCTGGGTACAGTCTGATAACACCAGTGTTTTCAGTTATTGCTTAGAACGTTTTGTTCTGGCCAAGGACTTTCTGAGTCTCATGCTCTGCCAGGGAGGAGGGGAAGCTGGGAGGAAGTAGAAACAGGACACCTGACCCAAACTAACCAAAGAGGTATTCCATACCACAACATGTCATGCCCAGGATGTAAAAGAAAGGGAGGGCAGAAACCTGGAAGACTTGGGGGTTCACAGCTGGGTTGGGCTTGGTATCAGGTGGTGAGCAGCTGTATCCTCTTTCCTTGTATTTCCCTTGTCATTATTATTATTGGTGGTAGCAGTAGTGATTTGTGCTATACCTTAGTTACTAAACTGCTCTTATCTCAACCTGTGGGAGTTGCATTCTTTCAATTCTCCTTCCCATCCCTCTGGGAGTGGCGGGAAGAAAGACGGGGGAGTGAGTGAGCAAACTGCGTGGCAGAGGGGCTTAAACCACAACACTGGGAAAACATATTTAAGAAGGATGGGAAAAATATTGTACAACAGCAATTGCAGCAGGAAATAAGACTGATAATATGTGACAGCAACAGCTCTACAGACACCAAGGTCAGTGCAGAATGAGGGAGAAGGTGCTTCAGGCACCAGAGCAGATTCTGCTGCCACCCATGGTGCAGACCGTGGTGGGGCAGGCTGTGCCCCTGCAGCCTATGGAGATCCATGGTGGAGCAAATCTCCACCTGCAGCCTGTGGAGTTCCATGGTGAAGCAGATCTCCACCTGAAGCCCATGGAGGATCCCATGCCAGAGCATGGGGATGACCAAAGGAGGCTGTGACCCTATGGGAAGCCCACGCTGGAGCACGGTCCTGGAAGCAGCTGTGGCCCCATGGAGAGAGGAACCCCTTCTGGAGCAGTTTTGCTGCACGACCTGTGACTCCACAGGGATCCAAGCTGGAGCTGCCTGCTCCTGCAGGGCGGTAGCCTGTAGAAGGGATCCACACTGGAGCAGTTCTTGAAAAACTGCAGTCTGTAGGAAGGACCTATGTTGGAAAAGTCTGTGGAAGGCTATCTGCCACAGGACCCCATACAGGAGCAGGGAAGAATGTGAGGAGTCCTCCATGAGGAGGAAGGAATGTCAATGTGTGATGAACTGACTGCAACCCCAGCTCCTGCTCCCCCTGCATCTCACATGGAGAGGAGGCAGAGAATCTGGGAGTAAAGTTAAGCCCAAGAAGAAGGGAGAGGGTGGGAGAAAGGTGGGTTTGATATTTGGATTTATTTCTCATTCTCCTTCTCTGGTTTAATTGGTAATAAATTAATTTATCCAAGTGAAGCCTGTTTTGCCCATGGATGGCTATCATATCTCAACCCACAAGCCTTTTATTATATTTTCTCTCCCTTGCCTAGCTGAAGGCTAACTGAAGGCTGGCACCTGCCCTCCAGCCAGGGACAACCCACCCACCATATTTTATTTTATATTTCCTTTAGAATTACATCTACCTGGCAGAATGGGAATTCATTATTGCCAGCAGAATGCTGTTTTCTGTCTGGGTATATTCAAAAAGATTAGATTCTCTTCTGTAAACGGCATATTGTGTTTTCAGGCATCTCATTCATCTTTGCACCAGAATCCCATCTATATGTAATAAGAGAAGCATTATATTCAATGTGATATTTCAGTTACTAGCTGTTGGATCCTTTTGTCTATTTGTCTATCTGCAAACCTTGTTTACAGTGCAGATGTATACATCTAAGATGTTCCTCCATTCTACCTAAAAATTCCACCTGCCATTAATATAAAATAAAGAAAGCCTGCAGGCGGATACTCATATCAGAAGAAGATTAAAATCACATGAACCACTAGTTAAAACGTCTATGGACTGAATAATCTCCAGAGATCCCTTACATCCCTAACAATCCTGTAACAGGAACACCAGACTTGGGTTTGGTTTGTATTTTCTTCTATGACATATTTTATGCCATCTCTTTAAAATAATTCAGCAGCCTCAATTTTTTATTTAAGTTTTTTACTTGTTTGATATGTGTGGATTTGTGGTTGGGTAAATCAGCTTCTGTTATTAGTATCTTCTTTTTCTTCTACTATTTTTAGTTGTTCAGTTTCTGTTTCAGAGCCACGTACATTGCTCTTGTGCTCAATTCCCAGAATTCTCCAAATGTTCCTCTTTCAACTTTGACATTCAACTCTGATGCCGCATTACAAATTCACAAGCATTCACAAGTAGAACTGCATTTCCAACTCACGAGTTTCAAACCTGCCTAAAAACCTTCAGGTTTTTTTGTTCTTTTTTGTGTTTAGTGTTTTTGCATTTGTTGGGTTTTTTTAATTGTTAAAACTAACATCTCTTGAAAGCCATAAAGATTTTTTGCAAAGGTAGAAGAGTCTTTCTTACTGTATTATAAAACTTGTCAAATGTCTTTTTTTTTTTTTTTTTTTTTTTTGATATTT
>JAOEHX010055243.1:0-11425 GCA_025448015.1 Bolborhynchus lineola
AAATATTCATGCACTTCCTGCAGATACAGAGTTCCAGCATAAATCTTTAAGTATAACCACCTCTTTTTTCTCTTTTTTTTTTTTCCTATTTCAAACTGAAAATAGAAACATCTAGTTTACTTAAACCTAACAAATATTGTGAAAAAAAACCCATATAGTTCCTATTAGTGTAATATAAACACAGGAATTATAAAAATAAATGACTACAAGCATTCCATGTTAATTAGCCTGGATTAAAACTAGGCTCCATTGTCAACTAGGAAGTTGGAAATTACTTTATCACATATCTAAAAAAGAAATAAAAATATATATATGGTAGCTTTTTCAAAATGAAAAAAAAAAAAAAAGAAACCACAACAAAAACTCCCCCCCAAAAAAAACAACCAAACAAAAACAAATTAAAAAAAAAAAACCCACAACTGTGACATTTCTTATTTTGGAACAGATCTTGGTGAATTTTTTGTATGATACTTTTTTTACTGTCTATGTTCCCCAGCATATAAAATTAGCATGTAGGCTGAACACATAGAATCCTCTAAAAGCAGATGAAACCCGATATTTCCCTGTCACACGAGCTTCTGATATTTTCCAGCAATCATTTCTGCATCTCACGATTATATCTCTGGCAGTGAACCCTCAATATATTTTTATTCTTCACTGTTCACAGATTGCTTGGGCTTCACACAAAAGAACCAATTGTAAAGTACTTTTAGATGTTCTTTCAGCTGTGAGTAGGAAAGAGGGGCTGACTCATTTCAGATGTGGTCCCATAGAGAAAACATATCTACTGCACTGGAAGTGGAATCTAAAAAAGAAAACTTGGGAACTGAGGTCAAATTGACTGTTTTTAAAAAACATAAAATTGGGTGATTTGGTGATAGCCAAGAAGTCTCTGTTGTTAATAAGTTATGCTTTAATTCTGAAATATTAGATTTGCATCACTTTTTGTTTGTTTAATTGTTTTTAGTTTTTTTGTGGCAGTATGTTTTCCTGGTTAGAACAGAGGCAGTACACTACAATGCATTTGTGATAGCTGAGATGTGGTGATACTACTACTGAGCTTAGCAGCTTCATGAACAAAGTGTTTTAAGCAGCAAAACTCAATATAACAAATGTGTCATTTAGACAGGTTCTGCTACATTTTATCTGAGTACCCCAAGGGACTTTGGCTTTACTATTCTCATATTCCCCCATTCCCAGAGCTGTCATATAGTATAATGGTATTTAACAAATTGCATTTAGAAACGGAGTGTACTCAAGGTCACTAATATTTCAAACCCCATTACCTATGCTCAGTAATCCACCTACTGTTATTACTACTCTCCTTTAACATTGCAGTAAAAAATAAAGACTTCTAAGAATCTTCTCAGACACCTCCCCCTACCCAAATTATTAATGAAATTTGGAAAAGCAGTATCAGTTACTGTATACTGGTCCTGGGTCAGTGAAGCCCAAAGTGAGCTTTTCCTTTATCCTCTCTGAATTTTTGATCAAGTCATTTAGGAAGCTAATTTAATGTTGGATGCTGTCTTGCATTTATTTCAAGCATATCTTTTGAACAGATGGATTTTAACGGAGAACACTTCATGAGCTTTAAGTCACTATAAAGCCCCAGATTTTTTTAACCTGACTGTAAGCCTTGGACACACTCAAATTAATAGCACAGTTTTGTAGCCTCCCTCTACAGCCAATAGAGAAAATGGGGAAGAGCAATACAGCTTACTGCAGGTCTATATCACTATGTCAAGTTCCTCTGCATTGGTTGTCTACAGAGGTTAGTGTGATTTTCAGTTTAGTCTATGAGTTATGTGGGAGAATCCAAGCTTGCTGAATTTCTGTCAGGGTTTCAAGAGTATATTGTGAGAGGATGTAGTAAATAAACAGTTCAAACAGTCTTTATTTAAGCTCAAATATTATATCTAGATGTTTTCTCAAACTCAGTTTTCTAATGATAACTTCCTAAATTTATATGTATTTCAAACTTCTCCAACTACTGTTTATACCATGATCCATAGTCATTTCTCTCTCACATTTGTGTTTTGTGTTTATCAGAGCACAGAGTATTAATTGCCAAGTTAAGTCAGTCTTTTTCATATGGCTCACTTTGGGACTTGAATTATGTTAATTTGGGGCTATCAGAAACCCTAAGGTATTTGATTATTGTACTTCTAGCATTCAAGCACCTCTTTTTTTGGGTTGGAGAAGTGTTAATGTAGGCAGTCTCTCTAAAGAAGGCAAGATTGCAGCATGTATTCAAAATACAGAGAAAATACTTGAAGTTGTTCTCTGCTCATTACCAGGGAACTTTTTCTATGTAAACACACATATCCTTGAATTAGGAAAAAATGCAACAGTATAAGGCATGGATAAAAGTAATAAAAATCTTTGAATCTCTCTCTTCACCCATCCAAGCAGCTCTGAATAGGGCCCACATATGATTCCTTTTGTGGATATTTTTTCCGTATGCTTCAATAGATGGGATCATACCAATGGGTTAAGTCCAGTGTCCATTGAAACAAATGCAATTATATCCCTTAAATCTAATAAACTCTTTGTCAGGCTTGTAAATTTTAAAGTAGTCTGCACTATATTCTAATAGCTATCTGAACCTAATGCCTGTGAGGCAATTGGCTGCTCACTACTCATATCTTGTCTTACATAAATGGACAGGAGATTCAGAAATTTCAGAGGGAACAAGTGTTCCTCTTTGTTTACATAAAACTTTGTTCTTGTAGACAAAAAAAGTCCCTCAGGTCATCAACTCTATTTAATGCTGAACAGAAATTTAGTAGCAGTTACATTTCTGTAATAGAAATACAAATATTTCAGGTTGTTCTCCTTGTTTGTTTGGTTAGGTTTTTGGTTTTGTTTTCTGGGGCTGTTTTTTTGTTTTGTTTTAGTTTTGTTTTGTTCAAAAGCCTCAAAATCTACTAGATATTTTCCTCCTATGAATCAGAGTATCTTACTTAGCACTTCAGTAAGTACTATGAAAAATAGTGCCATTCACAAATCTCATGTATTTGCTGCAACTTCTTGTGTTTCTCAGGTAAGTCATGACAAGCTGCAGTATTGTTATATATTATACCTATTGGAAATAACAGTCCTCATCAAAAACAAAATGCAGTGCAATACTAGACTGTCATCTACCTATGTCAGAGTAATAATAACTATTAAGCCTTGCTGTTCACACTACTCTATAAATTAATAATTGAAATTAGTAAGATTCAAGAGGTGGAATTTGACATACGCTTTTTACAATCTGCCATAAATCTGGTCTGGTTTTGTTTTGATTTTATTTTTAATTTTTAATCTCTCATTTTATAAAGGAAATTAAATAAATCTTAGGGCTAGATTCAGTGTGCTTATAAATGAAGAATAGCACTGCAACTAGCTTTACTAATCAGTTTGAAGAAAGGTTACAGACTCCAGTCAATGTTCAGATTGCATCTGAAATTAAGACAGTAAGAAAGTCACAGCTTGGGGTGGCTTCTGTGCAACATGTATCATGATTTTGAAAGAACAGAGATATTTATTATTGGCTCTGGGTAGTTTTGCTTTCACTAGGAAACACCAGTGGCAAGAATTAGTCTCTCAAAAAGCCTTAAACATTGTAATAATAATCAAGAAATTATGAAAAAATTACCAGGTTTTAATTCTTATTTTTCTATACTGGTCTGTTTAACAAAGACACTCTTATTTTAATTTAGACATTTTATATTAATTTGGCTTATTGTCATCTAATCATCTTTTTGTAGGATAACAAATTACTATTAACAAAAATAATATTGATATTTTTGTTACCAAGCACATTTTCAAATACTCTGCATTTCAAGTGACTTATTTATGAAAAATAAAGGTCGTGTCATATTTTTCACTATCTATTTTAAAGACAGTTTTTATACTACACATTGAAGGCTGAGGAGTTTTCAGAACCTTTGCTGTAATCTTTGCCATACTCTTAGAATAGCAAAACCAAACAAAATCTCACACCCAAGCTTTCCCTGTGGGTGAGATGTCATGAGAAACTTGTTGACTCTGGACTGATACGATGTGACACACTCCAAATCCAAAAGTATTTTATACAGAAATGCCATAGTGCATCATGTCAGTGTCTCTGCCAAACAGAATAAAATTAAGGCTTCATGATCATGTTGGTTACCTTTTCTGTTCAAGTAAAGGCTCTCTTACATTGTGACAGTGGCATTTGACAACAGAGTAGTTGGAGGACACAAGCTGAGTAATTAATGATTTTCTAGTGTTCAGGTGGATAATGTCAATATGCTGTGAACTAGGAGGGAAAAGTACTTGTGGTGACAGAAATTTTAATTTACTGTTTTCAAAGGAATGATAAAAATGTCAGTATTTAGTGATCAACAGTGACCATGTATCAAGCATAAATTTATCTGTCAGGCTGTCATCTGAGCATTATTGCTGACATGGCTTTAGGATCCAGTCAGAACTTATGTATAAGCTGTCATTTTAATTACTTACAAATAGTTCTACTGAGCATGTTTCAGAATTTTGATATTTTAAAGCCTTTTCAAAAACCCCTCATTAAATAGGGATTAATTTTGATGTGGTTCTAACTAAGAAATCTCAAATGATAATAATCAAATAGACTCAATGTTGTTTCTGCAGCAGCAACAAATTTAGTTAAAGTAAAATGAATTTGACATAATAAAGATTCTGATATCTCTTTTTTAACAGCCTTATGTCTATGATGCTCAACAAAAGGAGTATTTTACATGTGTTTTGTAAATGAGTATGTACAAAGTACTAAGGAATGGAAAGTGGACACTGAATTTTTTTTTTAGATTATCATATCTTTGGTAAGAATATCTCAATTGCTGTGCATGTATATTTTGATGTACATCCTGTCTAACATTTTCATCAGCTCAAGTGCTTGGTTTAGCATTTTTCAGAAATTGATTAATGATTGAGAAGTCCTGATAGTAGGTGAGTAAGAACAATGCATAGAGTCATAGAACAATGCATAGAGTCATAGGGGCTGGGCAAGAAAAGGTTTTACTTCAGAGGTATCGCATGATAAATAATACATGTTAAGTGAATATGTATTACTTAACATGTTAGGTGTTACAACCTCAACATTTGAAAACCAAAAGCATTAAAGCTTCTTTAAGCACTAAAGCTAATTAACTGAGGCCAGCTGAAATATTATCCTTGAGAATAAACCACATTTTTATTTTCTGTTTTCTAATATATTTTCTGGATAGTTGCTATGGCGTTTGCAATATATATTCTACAAATTTCTGTTTATTTCATCTCTCTTTTGAGGAGAATCTTAAGATTTCTTTAAAAAGCCTTACTTTTCATGGTTGAAAAGATGACCATAGCAATTTGCTTTCATTGCAGTCAGACAGGTGGGATGGCTTTCCTGAATCTGGATGAGGTTTAAAAAAGTAATGAGATATGACACGCCCCATTAATTTCAATCAATGTGTAATCTAGGGTGCTGTTGCAATGGATGCTAAAGGTTATTCTTGCTCAGTATAAGTTCAAAGTTCTTGGCCTCTTACTTAATGTTAGTCCTACTTGGGAATGTTTTCCTATTGCAGCTAGTGCTTATATCACTACTGATGTTTGGGGAGGAAGTCCATCTTCTAATTTCAGAACTCAGATTGTTCAAGCAACTTTAAAGTTTGGATGCTATCTACAGCTTTCTTTTCCTTTTTTCCAACTCTCTTGAGAATACGGCCCTGTATTTATTTCCTTTTCGTAAGACCCACACTTTCGTTTTTCATTAGATACTAACATCCATCTTTAGGGATGGCATCATGATTTTGACTCATTACATGTATTTGAGTCACGGTTAAAATCATGTCCTCATGTCTACAAGCATATAGTGTGGCAGCCTTCAGTTTGAGACTGATTCATTCTTCAAATGGGTTAATGGTGCATACCACGAGAGAATGAGACTTCTGAGGACACAGCCACTTCAGAATGACCTCTGTCTGTATATGACTCCAGATGGCATGAAAACTTAGGTCACTGTGGGAAATTTGGAATAAAGCGTGGAAGCCTTTATTTACAGGTGTGTGTGGGTTTTGCTTGTTCAAGAATAATAGGTGTTAGACTCATTGAATGAGAAAATACAGAAAATATTTTGGAAACAAGAATGTAGAGTTCTTACCAAGTTCCGAACAGGTTGATTAAGCTGTGCAGTAGTGGAAGACCAAAGATGCTACAGGCAGGTTGCCAGACCTCCATAGCAAAGCAACTGCAATGGCCATCTTTCCATCGCCTTTACCTATAGGTGATGGAAGTCTAGTACTCTAAAGCAAGCTAGAAGATGAACTGTTCATAACGGTCTCATTAAAATATGGATCATGTTTTTAATCTACATTGAGTGCTAAGATACTGAAGCAGAAAAAACAATTCGGTAAACCTGTAGAACTTTATTTTCTCCTGAGCAGACTGATGAAAATGCATCAGAGTGAACTGTTTGCTCATTTCACTGCTTTCTCCTCAGCTAATTTCAGATAGTACTTAGATATCCAGGCATTGTAGCAATGGTGATTGATACACAGTCTGCTGCTGACCAAAAATGTGATTTCTGTCCCCCAAAATACTGAGGTACAAAATAAATGCTGCCTTTGCAGCATATTTTAGATGAGATAGTCTTAAAAGGGAAGCACTTAAAGGGAATTTTAATTATGTTGTTTTTCTTATGGGAAATGAAAGAACTCTCTGTAATGAATTAATTTTAGTGGTGTTAAAGTTTAAAACTTAGATCTTTCAGATCCAGAATATGTTAATTGTTTTCTTGTACCTATGGCCTGACAGTCCCATGTGTTTATATCTTGCTAAAATAGCCTAGTAGCTACATATAATCTGAAAGATTGGGTAATCTTAAAGGGTTAATAAATCTGGATCATCAGCTCACTGGAAATTGTATTTGTATTATTTTACTTGATTTTAACAATAGGCTCAAGTATTCTACTTGAATTTTTAATTTCAGCATATGGTTTGCTGAACTATGATTTGATTACAACTATGTAATAATATTTTATTGAATATATAGTCAACTGCATTCATTAGTCTTCCTCTTCTGAATGAGGAGGCACAGCAGCCAGCAGTTTCCTGTGACATCTAAGATAGCAGAAAGTGCCTCTTTAGTCCAATTAGCTGGTACTATAATGTAATGGTCAGGAAGCTCATATGTGGGTTCCTCCTGTCCTTCCTCGGTTTTCCTCCTGTCCTTCCTCAGTTTTCTGATGTCCCCATAATGAAGGGGTGCTCTGTTACCCTGCCTCTCCTTTGGATCAGCCTACCTGGGCTGCCAGGTGCACAGGCCAGGCCCGGTAACTTGATCCATCATGTCACTTCACTACCAAATTGCATTCTTGATAAGCACATGTGCTTCCTCAGGGAGAGAGTATTTTGTGGAGAATTAAACTATCATCTTACTTGAGATGTGCAATCCTCGTAGACTCAAGACTGCAAGGAAGAATTACAACTGTATTTGATAGAGAACGTCAATCCTATTATGCTTCTGATTTATTTTTGTGAAGCTTTTTTTCCACAGTAAAATGTGCCATGCCATTATCTTAGGCTAATCAGTAATTAACTGAAGAAAAGAAAAAGTTAATATGAAGAGGACTAGCGATGTAGGCTGTGGAAATCATATTAATAAGTATATAGTGACAATTAATCATAATTTCTATTACAAAGTGAAAGGATAGCTCTATATTTGAATTATACCAAGAAACCTTGTATTTTGACAATTATCAAAGTATCATAAAAACAGAGAAAGCTAAATAATGGTAAGATCGACTAGAAAAGAAACTATTTTGGAGATTTTTTTTCCAAGTAAAGTAAAAGCTGGTTTAGTACATGTTCCCCATGGTTTTAACAAAAATGCAAAGTAAATCAGATAAAGATAAAGAAAGGAAGTATTTGAGTGTTTTTAAATTCATAGCTATTATTATAGCTATAAGAGGGAGAAAAATCTTTGTATATTTTTAAAGTATTTACATGGGGTTTTCTTCCAGTAAATCAACTTGGGAAGATTATGTATACACAATTATCTTAATAAAATGTACCTTTTTAGATGAGCTCTAACTATCCTCACACAAAGACCTCTATTAAATAGTCTTTTATAATTTTAATAACATACCATGCAGCTATTTAATGACAGTTTGATATCCTAGCTGCTCATTGAATATTTACACCCCATTGCTTTTCATAGCTCACATTACCAACACAATGTTTTCTTTAAGTCAAAGTTTTTCTATAGGTCATTTTGGATGAAAATATAGGCAAGCCTAACAGTAGGAATTTTTGAAATCTTTAGTTAGGTGCAATAGTGTATTGAACAGTCATATTCCTAAGGTAAGAAAAAGCTGAAATTATTTTTTTAACAGTTTTGCAACAATCTCATTTGTATCAGGCTAAATCTGTTCAAATGTGTGAGAAAAGCTGTGATTAGGCTGACAGATCTATTTGCTGAACATATACATTATTGTCACTGAAAATTTCTGAACAATTCTCCTAGCTTTAGAAAAGGTTTGCTTTGCTCATTAACAACTGTGATATCATAATGTGTTGTACCATTTTGTTTTAATGAACATATATTTTCTCACCAGTTCCTTTGAGCTAACTTTTCTGGTTATTGTTGGCCTTCTTTATTTTGTCTTTGTTTTGTTTTTTCTTACCTTAGCATTAGATAATTATTGTAAGGTGGTTTTGTCAGTCTGCCAGGTATCTGCCAGGTAAAATTTAAAGTACTGAACTTTCCCAAACAGCTGGGGTCTGCTGATCCCAGTGCTTACTTGATGGAGCCACACAGGCTGGAGCTTTTCTTAACAGCGGACAAGGTAACAGGGGGATGAGATGTTCTCCATGACATCTCTTTGTGTCAATACTTACGTAAGTTCATAAGTAGCCCTGATTTTTGACCTATGAGATCAGGTACTTTGCTCAACTTTTCAAAAGAGTCTGAGGAATGTAAATTAGGTGACAGAGGTAACTAATATGTGAGGGGATTTTTCATACCATTTTTTTTAATGAATTTGAGTGTGTCTAGAAATTGAAGCTTACTGTTTGCCTTCTGACAGTCGGACTCCTTCTTTTGTTTTTTTTTTCCCAATCCTGAATGAATCTGAAATGTCATCTTTCCCAGCCTGCATGCATATGATCTTTCTGGTGGCACAGTCATACATTTGGAAATTTGGTGGAATGTGATCTGTCATCTCAGTTTGCTCAGCTTTGCAGTACTAAGTACTCATCATTAGGGCCTGCATCTGTGAGCATGTGGTGGAAACGGAACAGGAATATGCCAAGGCTTTTCCCCGTATTGCACAGGGCATCACAGTAAATCTCTATGCCAGAGCAGTGCTGTGATGCCACTGTCTGGCTCTTCTGGAAGCACAAAGCACCACAGGGAAGGGGTGATGGGGCAGAGGGCATGGTTTTATCGGCTTGAGCACCAGCCCATGGGGATGAATTAAATTTATGGAGGGAGACAAATGTACACTTGGTACCTGTGCGTGAGTGAGCCCTCGGAGATGCTCTAGGACTCCTTCTTATGTACTACCTGCACTGTGCTAGTGTATTTGGCAAATCTTTAGAATGAAGCCCTAAATTCATGACACACAACATAACAAAATTGGAAATAAATTTAATTTGTAACGCACAGCATTTCTGCAATAATGTCTTAAGTATTCAGTCAGGAGAGATAATGCACATAATCAATATTAGTGTAGTAAGCTGAAAAATGTCACTAAGCCTGACATTCTTCTGACTCTTGGTACTGACACAATATGCTGCTGAATAGAAATTCATGTTGAAGGCTTTTATTTATTCCTGAATAATTAATATGCACAGATTTGGGATATAGCTAATACTTTCTAGATGAAGACAATAAATGTTTTTTAATAATTTTTTCCTGTCACTTGATTTATCAATTCTTAAAATATTGAATTGCAAATATATTACTACTTTCTAATGTGGGACTGCTTCATAAAAGCTATTAGTACATTTTGTTCTTCTGTAGAGTTACATGGCTTACTGACAATACTATATAACCTAGGAATTTTTGTGCATCACCCAGTGAAACATTAAAAAGCTTTTAACTATTAAACAATATTCATATATATGCAGCATTCAAAGAACATCATACTGTGTACTAACCAAATTCTTTCACCATTTTGTTACTGAAAATCTAAACTAAGTAATAGATTACTTTGTAAATCTTTTTGTAGACCTATTTACCATACTGGTTTTGTTAATCATAAGCAAGAAAGAAAAATTTCTAAGGATGATGTACTTACTGAAGATAAAAGAATATTAGTGCTATGTTATATGCTAACCTCTGCTTTAAAGAGATGTCTTTAGAAAATACAGAAGAAGAAGCTGCGAAGGAGTGAATAAGTTAATTAGCTATAGTGTCTCTTGCAAGAATACATCCTTGACAATTCCAAGAAAGTGCATTGATATAGAATTCAGGTCATAGAATGCTTTTACCAACCCTGTGAATTAAATAAAAAAAATGCACTATACTGAATTCCTTCAAATCTGCACTACTATTATGAATGTAAATTATGGTTCAGTGTTAACTAGTCCCTGTCTGCACGATCTAACTATAGAAGAATCTGAGATGTGAAATGCATTCTGTTTATATTGACCATTTCCTTACTCTACCTCTTTTGTAACTTTAGGTTTAACACAGGCATGTAGGTATGTTAGAACAAATGAGAATGCAACTCAGTTATTTTGAAATTTAGTAAGTTACCTTTTTTTTTTTTAATTTAATCAACAACTTGAACTTTTATTACAATGCACTTACTGTGCTCACCTCTTCTGATATGAATAGCTCAAATTGCAAAACCATACTGGATTGGAACAGTAACAATTGTTACACTAATTTCAGGCAGATACATGCAAATTTTATTAATTCTGGGTATCATCCACTGCTCTTGAAATATATTTCTCTTTTTTACATACTATTTTGTGATTATGTCTGTACATATGTCTAGTAGATGTGCATCCCTTTTGAGTGTCTATTTTCACTGTTTAAAACTTCTTAAAATAATTATAATTGATATGATAATTTCAGATTTTTAATAACGTATTTTCTATCTCAGTAGACAGGTCTGAATTTGATAACTTTAATGAGGACCTTTACTGATTCTACAATAGATCTGTGAAAGAAAAATGCATATGGGATGTTTTATCTATAGCTAGAGCTGCAGCTTCAGCTCTCAAACTAATGGAACCATAATGGAACACTTACTGGTAAAATTAACAGGCTGAATTCTTTTCTTTGCCATTAGATCCGTATGGCCGCATTAGTTCTGAATTGTTCATTTATGAGAGGAAAGAATGATGAAGATGCTAGCATTTTTCTATGCAGTTAAAAGGAATCTATCACCTTTTGGGTTTTTTTTTTTTTTTTTTTTTTTTT
>JAOEHX010055245.1:0-23539 GCA_025448015.1 Bolborhynchus lineola
GTGCTAAAGATAGCAGTACATTTTTGTTTAAATAGATAAATTCTGAAAGAAAAGTGCTAAAATATTCACAGTCATCAGTTATATATATATATATACATTATATATAGAGAGCAGATGATAAAATATGGACTCTAAATTTGGTGCTCTGAGCTCAAACTGGACTATTCTGTAAGTGGGAATCAAGGATGGATACTGGGAAACTGATCAAGCTTGGGAGAGCTCATGAGATTCAAAAAAGTTGAGTATGGAAAAGGAGTACCACCACAGATTTGCTTAGAATGCAGGAAAGCGCGTTATAAGATTTTGATCAAGTAAGATTAAAGCTATTTCCCATATGCTTTTGCTTTGCCATAATTTTGCAGCTTTGAACAAAAAGGTGCTTCAAGAGAACAATTATAATAAGTAGCAGAATAAAGATAATTAAAATGCCTAATTACTGTGCAAAGGAAAAATCTATTAAGTCTGGAGACTGAATTCTCAGTTAATGCTCAGAAAGATCACTGAAATGGCTGAAATTCTCAGAACTTTGACAACAAAATTGCTTCTTGTGCCTGTTCATCTAGTTAACTCTGTAAAGATGGAACCCTCATGAACGCATGGATTTGTATATGCATCACTTAATTAACCTAAAACCTATTTCTGCCGAGCTTCCTTTTTATCTTCCATACTTCCTCAGTTTTTAAATATTCTTTTAAAAAATGTTACATCTCCTCAGAAAAGAGAGAACAAGTAAAATATTTCTCTTTCTCCATCTGTTTAATCAGATACACAGGAGATTGATCCGTATTTAATCTCTATTTGCTATAAATGGCTTCCAAGCCCCATTCCACTTCAGGGTTTGACATGCTGTTTCTGCTGTTGGCCATTGCCTCAACATTCTTTTTGCTGACCAGCAGTGTCTTCTGAGCACTTTCTCCATGGGCAGAGGAGGAGGAATGCCCCTGTCAGTATGAAATATTTGTGCTACATTTTTGGGCTCTTAAAAATAGCAGGAGATTGAGCTGCTTTTTAAAAACCCAGAAGCAGGCTCTTGAGATCGTCAATTACCCAAAGAAACAGGGAGATTTTGTCAGATACATGAACAAGTGACTTGAGAGACTGCCAAAATATTAAACTTCAGGAAACTAAAAATAGGCACAAACACCAGACTAGAGGCTTTCCTCTGTTATGATGAAAAATATTTACAGAAAATTTAAAGTTTCTGTTTTCACAGAGAAGTAATTTTTAATCTGAAGTCTGCAAAACAAAAAGTATACCTAGAATAAAACAGTTTAGGAAAGAGAAAACAAACAAAATTATGAGAATTCCCAAGGCAGAATGACTGATAGAGGAATGGCAAATGAAGAAACATCTGCTGAAGGCAGTGCATCTGCTTGTAGGCTTAATAACTGCTATAGTTGCAAAATCAGCAGGTATGAGGTTGTTAGTGCTCTTTTTTTTTTTTTGTATTCTACTTATTCTGATTGATAGAAAAAGGAATGATAAGTGACTGAGAGCAGAGCACTTGCTATGAAGATTTTCAGTGGATTGTTTTAAAGGTACTGAAGAAAAATGTCAGTTAAATTTACTCAAAACTTTCTGTGATGTTCTTAGCCTTTGGCATTATTAGGTACAAAGCATGAAAGTGCTTTCAAAACTATCCAATAATATACTTATACAGCATTTTTCATTTCGTACAGTGTGAAGCACTCTTAGTACAGAAGAAGCAATTTTTCTGAAAGTGATGATGAACCAGGAAGCTGGGCATGTGAAAGATATTTATCTGTCATGGTTTGCCGAAAAAAAACCTGACTGGTGTTTTCAGTTATATGTGCACTGAGCCAGAATAACATGGGGAAGCAGCGTTTGTAGCCACTGCACCTCCCCATATAGTTAGACTTGGTGTCTATCTATTAATTTTAAATGGGTGACTCTGCCATCTCAGTCATAAGCACAGATGGAAATATTTTTAAAGTTCAAATTGATCAGTATAAGGCATGCTTATTTTGTAAATCAGAAGCTGTTTGCTAAACAGTACTAGGCCAGCCTCTTGCTTCACTATATTTGAAGTTACAGTGGTCTTTGGAAATTGATACTTGAGGCTATTTGCAGTGTTCTATGAACACATATGTATTAATTAGATATCTTTATTAAAACTAGTTCACATTCAACCAGAATTCTACGACACACACACTTTAAAAAGCATGACACTGGCTCTGTCTTTTTTCTTCTATATGCGCAACAGATGAAGAGTATTTTAACAATGTAATGCTGTTACTTTGGTTTGATATTTATTACCCAATTATTTTCTGCTGATTAAAAGTGCTATTCAAGCTTTTTTTTTAAAAACAGGATTTTTATTTTTATTTTTTTAATATGAACTTGATGTTGTAAAAGGGCCAGACTTTCTGGACTGGGGTTAGTGGTTAGAAGCACAAATGACCACCAGGCAGTAGCAGCGTGGATTCTGAGCCCAACAACCTTGTTGATATAGGGACAACACCTGTCTGTTGCCCAGTAGAGTTCACTTTGCTGGCTATCACTGTACATTGCTACCATGTAAATTAAAAAACTAACTTATACCCTCTCAGCTTTCGATGCTGGTATGAAAAGCTGAAAAGACAGGAAAGCTACGTCGGTTATTTGTATCAATACTAAAGGAAGCATAAAGGAATTGAACAGCAGGGGTGTCTGTGCCATTAAAGGATAACCAACCAGACTGCCCTGAGGAGTAGATGAATATATAAGTTTCATGCTCCCATTTAAACAGATGCTACAGAGAGAAATCTGCATCTTTTCTGTCCACATTCACCCAGAAATGTACTACCTGTGAAATGCACTACCTGTGAAATGCTGCCACTTAGAAATTTGGTTATTTAGTGAGAATATGTTTTTTGCATCATATTGGTTGGTTCTGCTTGGAGAGAATTTTATAGAAGTGTATTTCATCCTCTGAAACAGTGAGAACCAAGACATCTGGGTTTTGTACAGTTCTATTAATAATATACTGAGCATCAAACAAAAAATATCTTCTGAGAAGTATGAGCTATGAGAATTATATTAATCTCCTGAACTGGAACCGTAGAGGCTTAGAAAGCTTAAATCAAGGGCATCCAAATTTTGCCCAATTGAGGGCTGTGTTGGCATGATGTCTGGAGCTTGAGAGTTGAATCTCATTGATTATTGCTGCCTCCTCTTTAGCATGGAGCTGTAGCTAATGGAGATAAACTCAAAACTAGAAAGTTACACTTTCTTGGTACCTGCACTAGAGTTTGGGATTTTTTAATTTTTTTTTTAATTAAAATATCTTACATATGCATCAGAAAACACTGTTAATCTTCTTTTCACCTCTCAATAGTTTTCATGTTCCCTCATTTCAGGATATACTAGCTTGGAATCTAAGAATTAAGCAGGTTTCTTTCTGTTTAATGTGTCAACAACACCAGTAAAGTTTCTGCATGCAAAATAGAGGTGATTTAGTCTAACCTGTGCCTGTCTTTCACATACAGAACCCGCTGCAAATTGTGTAGATTTGGTTTCTAGTGACCAATTCTGACAATGCATAAAATATAACAAGCAACTGGTAACAAATTAATGGAAATTCTTTAATTTTAAATATTGACTTTAGCAGGCTTCTTTTTTCCCTTCTTGCTAGAGACTTGTAGCAGTAATATCATAAAAGGTCATCTTGCAATTGCAATATACTAGTGCTTACACTGAACCTCACACCAGGACTTCTGTATTGAACCTAACAATTCACAAAGAAATGTTTGTTTAAACAAAAGTATCATTTTCTTCATGGCTCTTTCCATAATTTTCCTGCTATTCCACATTCACCTATTAAGACATATAAAACCTTCTCCAAAGTATTCTGTATTCTAATAAGAACAGCTAGATTAACAATTTTAGACTGTAGGTCAATGGAAAGAGAGTCCTTTTTCCCTAGTCTCATATAATCATTTCTACTATAAACTTAGTGTGTTTTTTGATAACTTAGGTATCAATTTGTAACTACAAAGCTTCTAGAATTTTCAGTTATTCATTTGGGTTTTGGTTACACACACAAGCAAAAATTTCACTTGGGGTACATATACCCACATATGCCATATCTCTGATTACATTGTTGAATGCATTAGTAAAAACCTTTCCTTTACGTAGGACAGTAGTTTGCATTCTTTGAGTCTCTAAGAACAATTTTACTGCAGGTAATTAGGAAGCACATTTTGGCCAAACATTAGAACAAAGTGCATGTTGGTGTTTGATCAACCCACCAGTCTGTTTCTTATATTTATTGTTGTTTATTTTCAGTGATACAGTATTTCTTTGCATCAAATGAAAAATATATCTACTATGACTATTATACTGAAGCTTAGATGCTAAACAGATGGGGCAATAGAGAATGCTCATTGAGGTATTCCCACAGACAGCAACTTTTTGTTCCTACAAGATTTTCCTTCTTATTTTGGTAGGTGAAAAGAAAGGGAGGTGCATATCAAATAGCCGCTTAAGACAGTAGGATGATTTGAGCAGGGGTGGGGAAATGTATATTTTATTTCAGATAGAGAAACTTGTTTTATGTGCAGGTGGATTGCAGAAGGTTTCCCTTTTCTGAGGCCCATCTGGGAAGTTAGTTTAGGTCTATTGATGTTTAAGACTCCTTCTTTCATCACGACCGCATGCCAAAACAATAAGCAATTGAACTGCACGTTTTGCCTTTTTAAAAAGGTGTAATCTCCTTCTGAAGTCTAGAGAGATGTTTAGCAGGATTTTTCTAATTTATCTGTCATCTCACTGTGCAGGCGAGGTTCCAAGCTTAGACTGTAGTATCTCTTTATCATCTCTTTTTGATGAACACCTGTTTCTGATGTACAAATGTCTGTCTGGTGAGATGCAAAATTGAAATAATTTTAACAGGATAAGAATAATTAGGAATCTTTTAAAGGTCCACCTGTTCAAAATACTGTTTTGTTTATTTCTACATTACATATAACATAGACACAAATGTTTAGCAATTATGATTGCATAGGCATCTTTTCTCTGAAATATTTTAAACAAAAAATGAAAAAATTAAATTGCAATTGGAAAAAAAATCGAAACCTTGGAAATGAGGAAAAAAAAAGGTGTATTTAGACATACGTTACAGTTTGCTTTCTGTCTCTAACATAGCTATTAAAAGAATAAATACTGTCCTTTAATGTATGTCCCATGTTTTCAAATTTAGAATGTAAAAACAGATGAGTGTAACTTTATTCACTTATTTGAGCCAGATCCACTTTGTTGACAAGATCAAATTGTATCTATTTCACAAAATTCCCTAAAAAAAGTAAATATTTTAGATTTTTAAAGTTATTTTATAAGCACAGCTATGTGTGGTTCACTTCAAATGTTTTAGATATTGCTTCTGTTTTTAAATACATTGTTTTTAAAATAGATAATTTATTAATTTATAGCTTCAATGTAAATTATTTTTTATAATGAATTCTAATAATTTGCTACTTTGCTATACAACTTTTTAGAGAACAACTGAACAAGTCTTAAAAACTGAAATTTCAAATAAAAAGTTTATTAATTTAGAAATGCAAAAATACACCTCTTAGTTTACAAGTTATGTCAGTTTATTGTAGATTTATAACCCTTCATCAGTAAAGAGACATTTTGAAGGCTGGTGGAAGACTGTTGTCAGTGATTTATCGACATCAAGACGGAGGATGTATTTACAATTATAAAATAATTCTTGAAGTCTGTTACTATTTGTACTTCCTAATTTAACTTAAAAATATATCTAAACTACATAAAGCAGTAGAAATCAGTAGGTAATCTCAACTGAGTTACATAATTTAAAATATGAAAGAGATGAAAATTTACTTGAGAATCAACAAATAGTCCCACTCATTTGTGACTGTTGCTCCCTAATATCTTCACCGAATTAGAAACTACTAGTGAGAATAAAACTACATATATGAGATTTCCCTCCTTCCTTACACTTATCAAACCTTCTTTAGTTAGTGTATTTTAAAATTTAAGAAGAAGAGAAATCTCGCATTTTTTTCGAATTATATTAACAGAGTTGAAGAAATTTGCTTCTAATTTCTACTCTTGTCTCAAATACTTTTACTGCTATTGATCTCATGTAACCTTTCATACGAAGTTATTCTATTGCTTAGTGGAACAATGGAATAAAACTCACTATTAACTATAATGAACCCTGTAAATGGTAGTTAAGAATCTAGGTTTTGCAAATTTCCATTACAGCACCCTGCTTTCATCTGTTCTAAGCTTGCAAAGCTAGTTTCTGTTTGCAGCTTATGATGTTTTGGGGTTAATTTAAAAGTCAAAATAAAATCTTTCCAGGCATTTTGTAGGTGGAGGCAGTGAACACAAAATACTTTCTAACTCTTCACCATAGAGAAAGAAATACAATACTAAGAATTGGTTTTTGACTGAGTTATAAAGGAAAAGGCTGAAGTATGGGTATAATCCAGGCTTTGCCTTAACTTACATAACTCTAGGAAAAGAAAAACCAACTTTTGCAACTTGTTTTGAAGATTAATAATTACTGTATACTAAGATTTTTGTAGGGCTTTATGAAGCACTGTGTTTAAAAGATTAAACAAATTTCTGATCACATGGAACTCTAAATCCTTTCTTAAGACATACTTTTTGGTCCATGTACCCTTCAGTAACATGATTGAATCATAACTTTTAGGAAAAGAATCATAAAAAGTTATTTGTGTCAAATTAATGAACCATACCTAAACAGACTGTTTTGTTTCATACTTTGCATATCTGTCACTCATGTTGCCATGGCAAGCTAATAGTTACAGGACCAGATTGAAACATGTAACAATGGCAAAGGCTGTCACAAGGCTTTATTTCAAGTAGGATGGAATAGGAAAATTTATTGGAGTAAAAAAATATATCATCTCCATCTTTCCTTCATAATTTCAACCTCTTCTGGCTGTTTACTGTAGCACTATAACATTAAAACAAGAAATGCAGTTAGACACTGCACAGGAAGAAGTAATAAACTGATAGATTTAAGTTCCTTGTGGTTTGGGGTTGGGTTTGTTTTATTGATTTTTTGGGGGTTTGTTTTGTTGCTTTTGGGGTTTGTTTAATTCGTTTTGGTTTTGTTGAGTTTTTTGGGGGAGTGTCTGTGGTTTTTTGGTTCAATTTTGTTTTTTCAGAGTGAGGCAGCAGATTCAGTGACACTTAAATGTTTCAATGAAATGAATTTTTTTTTAAAAATTAAATGCTTTAAAAATGCATATTAAAATATTTATTATTTTTCACTTTGTAGTTGGTAAATAACCCTTTAAATTTGATTGAACACACTTTAATGATCTCAAGTTCAAAGCAAAATGTGATACATTATCAAATTGTAACTTTTTTCATGCTATTGTAAAAATAATAATTAAAAAACACGTTTTCAGAAAGCTGGAAAAGTTGTTGTTTGTTCAATTCATGACACACGTAATATACAGCAGAGGAAAACTATTGAGTTACTGGAAAAAATTTTGGATATGGTTATAACATGTTCCACAGAAACGTGCAGAAAAGGGAAGCCCTTTTTTTTTTTTTCAATACATCTGTATTCCTTAGTTCTACTATTCTATTGTACATGTACTATTCTACATGTTTTAAGCTTTCATTTAAAAATTAATTTCTGTATTTTTCCTATTGTAGTGATACAGATGTCACAGTGCAGACAGACACCCTGTCATGTTGAATTTAGTCTTGCGGAAAGGTGTCTCTAGACAAACAATAACAGCAGCAAAAGTGGGACTGCCATGTTCCAACATCACATTCTCTACAATGAGCACTTCACAGTCTAGTTGCAACCATTTACAGTCAAACCTAATTAAACACAGGCACATTTTTCTTTCTACTAAAAGCAAACAACCCATGTATAATGGTTATATTGTGAACTTTAATAAAAAGCTACAAACTGCGAAGGATGAGATTGCAAAAGCAAGGTTAAGTCAGTGATGTACATACATGGAGTTTTGGATTCAGTGTGTTGTTTAACAGTTCAACTAATTAGAAAATAGAAAAACAGTGTTTTGGGGGGAAAAAAAAACCCCACACCTTTCCCCTGCTTTTTCCCTATTTTTGTACTTGTGTAATAACAATGAATGATGCTTACTCTCCTAAGGAAATCTGACTTATTTGGTGAAACTGAATATATGTGTGTCCTGTTAAGTGTGCGAGTATACATAATTTTGTGGAAAGAAAGGGATTATTTTGAAACACTAACATTTGCTTTCTGAACAGATGAGGAAGTTTCAGAAAATGTGAAAGAAGTATATAGCTGAAACAAGAATTTAAAGGGGCAGGAATCATAAATAGTTCTATTTTAAAACTTTGGTAAAGATAAGATCAAAACAGAAATAAATTTGTTATTGAGGAGATTTTATGTGGTGCTTATTGGTCATAGCCATATATTCTTGTGCAAGGTTACATGAAAATGAGTACATGGATGAACACACTGTTTTCATTGAATGTGGGATGCTGTCTCTCTAACTTGTTTTTTAGATCAAGCTAGCAAGTTAAAATGCCAAGTGAGCATCGGCCTAGTTGGTTTTAGGGTCTTCTGTTCCATAATGTGTTTTGTACTATCTTCTCCACTTTATTTTCATCCTGTAAGTAGGATAAATTATCCTATTGGATGCTTAGGCTAGGATAGATTTGCAACACCATGTTTCTTCCTGATACTTTTCTGATTGCTGAAAATCAAATTGAATATATTGATTCATAGAGAGATGCTCATTTGGGGTTATTTTAGATGGAGGAATATCTATTTTTGCTGTGGTTCTATGTGCAGAAATTCCATACAATACTTTTCTCATTCAAAATATGAAACTAGCTCAAATAAAGGAACTTTTACATCTAACTAAAACATTTTCTTTTTTACTTATAGGTCATTATCAGTTCAGAACCTGAAAAGACTGGAGAAAGTAATCTTCCATTTGACTGATCCTTTATATGTGTTTTGTTGAACACAATATTCGCTTTATTTGTTTTATGTGGGCCATGGAAATTCAGTGCTTTTACCCCTTCTCCTTGCATCTTATCTTCTTAACTTTTTGATAGCATCACTGTCCCTTTTTGTTTCTAGTTCAGACATACAGTAGAATGTACCAACCCCAGTCACATGTTATTCCAGGTATTTGAGTTAGTGATTCCTGGTAAACAATGAAGTGACTGCCTATATTTCTTTGTTTCCTTCTCAAATCTTTTCACCTTAATTGTCATGTCATCAGGCATAGAAAATACACACTAATTTACCAGACTAATTAAGGTAATCTTCACTTTCTAACCAATGTCAAAACAGAAGGCTCAGTTTCAGTAGTACATCCTCTTAGCCTGTAGTTGCTCCAAATACAAGTTTTGTTCCTGGGACAGTTTCAAGTAGTGTAGCGATAATCAGAAATCTTACAATGCCTATGAAAAGCAAAAACTTCATTGTCTGAAACCTGTTACTAGTATTTTTATTGTATGGTGTCTGAAGCTATTAGTCTAGGCCCTTTTTACTATAAGGTAAGGTACAAATACTGAAGAAAAAGACCCTGACCTAAAGAACTTATAGGTACAGTAGAATCATGAACAGGGAGAGAATGAGGGTGTCAAAAGTCTTTCATTACAATGATTGAGGAAAAAATGATGCATCTGGGGAGGTGTCAAAGGGGAGGCATTAAGAGATATTAGAGATACCAGTTGGAGTTAGAAGAATAGTTCTTCTATAAGTAGGGAGAAAAAGGCAACCTTGAACTTTTTTCTGGGGAAAGCTTTTATAATAAATCCTTGAGTACTATGAAATTCAGTGGACACTAACTCTGTGCAGTTGAACTGAGGACACTGTCTTTCAAAGAGAGTCATCTGCCACTGTTGTTTGCCAAGTTGTTTTCGAGAAGACCAAGATTTCAGAATAGTTGAAAATTTTCTCTTTTTCACTACCACACCAAAATATGAAAGTATATGGAAGATATATGCTTTCAGTTAGCTTAGATATTTAATTTAGATTTTTTTTACATGATGTAGATAACCTGTGTGGATGCTGAGGAATTCAGATTTGGATTCCATACAGCTTTTATATTGTTCCATGGAAAAAAATTCTAGCGAATCATTTAGAACCTTGTGGCTTTCGGTGCTTCTGGTGATGCTGTAGTGAAAAAGGAAAGATACTGTCCATCTAAGGAACAGATTCAGGTGAAAAGGGATAGATACTGTCAATTGATGATTGGAAAAAGCCTAATTGCTTTTTTTTGAGTTCTAAAATCCACATCTATTAGGAAAACATATGTAAATATTCACAGGAAATCTGCTTGCTTGTAAAAATTTTCATATTGTCAATTATTATCATACATTGTCAAAGATGGTCATACTGTCAGCTGTCTTAAAGCTTTGGTAATTGTCAGTATCTTAGTGCTAGAAGACTTCAGATTACTGTATCTGTGGTGCAGGAGGTTGGAGGCACCTCCAGGAGGCTCTCCTGAACATTTGTGCACTTCTGATTCTCTCCACCTTCTCTCGCTGGCCTTCCTAGCTTTCTGGACAACCTCACAGAACTGATGCTTCACCTGGACCTTTTAAACTGTTGTTTTCTTACAATGAGCAAGGCTGACTGGGGAAATAATAGGGAGAAAAATCCCACTTGGTAAATAAAGTATTAATTGTTTCCTGCTGGTGGTCAGAACTTAAGTTAGCAGAACATTTTGCTCAAGCACTTTTTATGGTCTTATTGTTTATGGACACCTTTATAAAATTGCTTTTAACTGATTGTGCTTTGAATAAGGTTTGCTTCTTAACCTGCTTATAGCAGATAACAAAGAAAAGGAGCATAAAAAATCTGTTATAAATTTTCTTTTACCATTTTGTTTCTCAGTAGGCCTTTGGCTGTCTTCCAGATATCCCCTTTTCTCTGGGGACTGAACAAGGAGGTTACAATTGGTTTCCCCTATCTGCACTCATGCAACCTTGTTTCACGGGTCACAGATTTGTTAATCTGGGTCTGTCAGGTCAAAAGTAGCAGTCAGTGTTTGGCCTGGAACTTGAGCAGACTACCTAATTTAAACTGAGGAAAAGATGAAGTACTGTAGCAAACTTTATCCCTGCATCTTTCATAAAAAGCCAGGTAGAAAAGAGTGGGAAAAGTACAGATGGCTATTATAGGTTATAAACTATATGTGACAGCAGCTGGTTGATTCCCCCCACCCTACTGCCTTTTTTTTTTCCCCAACAGAAAATTGGAATCTCAGCAAGATGGAATATATTGCAGAAAATAATTAGCCTTCCTTTTTCCAGAAAAATTAATTTATCCAGTACTACTTACAGTTGCATGTTTTTCAACAGATGAAAGATATAGGTGGAGGGAGGCAGAACAAGACAGCAGTTTATGCTATGAAAGATGATATTGGAGGAACCTGTGCTGGATGTATAATCAGTTAGGTGAAAGGTCAGGAGAAGGTCTCCAGCGGAGAGGCCATGAAGGGTATGAGGGAGTACAAAAAAGAAGTCCCCCTTACCTAGAGATAGGTTTCATAGCTTGAGATAACCTGTCAGAAATCCATCATGGATGAAGATATGCTGAAGTGTGTTTTGTAAAAGAAAAGAGCAAATGAAAATACAGAAAAACACCTTAATTTTTATTGCTTTTCTGCAATGGAAGGGCGAGTGGGTATTCCTAGCATTTGCCAGCTCCAGTCAACCAGTTCTGAAGTCTTTGGTTTTGAAAGTCAGAAGAAAATGGAACTGTTGGAACAAATCCAGAGGAGAGCCATGAGGATGCCCAGGGGACTGGAGCACTTCCCGTATGAAGATAGGCTGAGGAAGTTTGGGCTGTTCAGCCTGGGGAAGAGAAGGATGCGTGGAGACCTCATAGCAGCCTTCCAGTATCTGAAGGGGGCTATAGGGATGCTGGGGATGGACTATTCATTAGGGACTGTAGTGATAGGACAAGGGGTAATGGGTTAAAACTTAAACAGGGGAAGTTAGGTTGGACATGAGGAAGAAATTCTTTACTGTGATAGTGGTGAGGCACTGGAATGGGTTGCCCAGGGAGGTTGTGAATGCTTCATCCTTGGCGGTGTTCAAGAGCCTTGGGTGACATGGTTTACTGGGAGGTGTCCCTGCCCATGGCAGGGGGGTTGGAACTAGATGATCTTAAGGTCCTTTCCAACCCTAACTATTCTATGATTCTAAGAAAGTCAGAGTTGGATCAACTTAGTGTCTGCAAATGCACAGAGAAAAGAAGATGGCATGACAGATTATTACTAATTTGAATTTACTGAATACCATATTTTATGTTCCCAAACCATCCTTTACTTATAGATCTTTTTGACTTAAGACTAAATGAATAAAATGTGGAGACTTAGTTTTGTATTAGGAGAAAAATATAATAAAGCAGAGAATTAACTTGCTTAGTTTGGCCTTACTTCTGATATAGTCACTGCAGTATGTATTAAGTCTTAACAGAATCAAAAAATGTTTTCAAACTGAGACTATACAAGAATTTTCCTACTAAAAGGCTTGCTTGACTGAGCAAGCTAAGATTATTCAGTATGTGGGTTCCTCTCTGTTGCATATTGACAGGTATCTTTATTAACAGAATAGGCTAAATGTTTTCTACAAGTCAAAAGTAAGAAAACTACCCAGATTTCTGGTAAATACTGTCAGAAAATAATTACACATCACATTGTGTGGTATGGTTGTTGAACACTTCTGTTTACTAGGATCATATCCAGTAGAATAAAATGTGTAGATCCAAACACTCCTGCTTTGAAATTTACAAGATGTGTAAACTATTTATTCAATTCCAATTTTTCCAAATACTCAGTAGAATTGTGGATTCCATTTTTTCTGATTTATCTGAACATAGATAAGACAAAACATCCCAGCCATGTGATATTTTTTTCTTCCTCATTTCTATTGCATTAAAGTAGTGGGTTAAATTAAAGAATTTATATCTAAACAGCTCCAGTGCTGAAATGCAAACTTGAGACTGCTTAAATTGTCACTGAGATTCTTTCTGGCTTTTTGGGTATCCCTAATTTGCACACACTGTGTTGGCTGGAGCTAACAATCTACTACTTAATGAACTTTTTGGAATCCCAGAAACATCTGGGCTATTGCATTATTCAAAGAACCATAGTATATCTTTCAGGTGCTACTGAGACTTAAATAATAATGATACTGATATTTGCAACATGGGTAGCTTGAACTCATCTTGAAGTGTAGGGTGAAACAAGGTCAGAAAGATCTGAAGACAAAGTAGGATGTGGCAGATTTTGGTCTTAGTATTGTGGGAAACGGTTCCAGTTTAAGCAAAACAAAGCAAAACAAATCCTCTAAAGCTAGAGAAATAATCATTAACTCTTTTGTGACACAGCATTTCTTCAGTTCAGGGATATCATTTTCTATTATCCTCATATTAAGGTTTCAAGAGAGCAGAAATGCACGTGGTACTTGCTCTGCCTCCTTAAACTTTGACTGAAGGAGGCAAGGGATATGTTTAGAGCAGAGACATGGGAGGGCAAGTTTTTAAATAAAAATTGCACTGCAACACAATGCAACTCTTCAGGAGTATGTACCCTGTATAATGCAATCCCTGTCCCTGAAATCTTCAAGGTGACCTCCCACTTGTGTTGAAAAAAATTCTTTGGGAGGGACCACCTGGCTAGGAACTGGAGTTGTAAGTGTTGCCTTGTAGGTCTAGTAGAGTTCAGGAATGCCTCTGTTCAGATTGCATTGCTTTGTATTTTTTGCTTTAATTATTCTCTCAGCTCTGACTGAAAAAATGAATAATAGAGCTGTAGGAGATTGAAATATATGAATCCATAATAATTTTTCTCAGATTTCAGGAAAGCTAAGGAGTAAATATCAAACCACTCGGAATTAGTGATCTCTAAGTCTTCTGTCTCTTCTGTCCCTTTTTAATTCTAGTCTTACATTGTAGGTGCCACGTATTGCTACAAAGCAGCATTTAAAGTGATCTGAGCGCTATTATGGTGGGTTTGGGTCATCAGCTAGACAGAGCTACTTTTAGGCCAGCGATTTTTCACTCTCCCTTTCTGTCTCTCCTAATTTGCTTTCATTTTTGCAAATATTTCTGTGTCTTTTGTACAGTAGATTTGTTCAAGGTTTATAGCTACTTATCTTCTCATTTGCTCCCATTATTTCAAACTGAAATAAAAATTAGGAACAGGACACTAAACAAAAATAAAGCAATTCTGTTTTAAAAGCAACCTGGGAAAAGTTGTTTCACTGGCTCAGGTTAGAAGAGAAACTAATATTTTAATCTCATTCATGTTAGACCGCCTATAGTGCTTTATAGTAATTTTTCTGTGGATAAGATAAAAACAAGGGTGGACAACTTAAGTCCAAACATTTCCTGCAGTCATGTTGATGACAATTTCAGAGCAAACAGACTAACAGCAAACGGGCCTGTTGAAATCTAAGCTCTCTCCTGAAAATGTGTTAGTACTGGCATCTCTTCAATTTAACTGCTATGCATTCTGCTGTATTTTCTGCATTTAAAGAAAGTCAGATTCTCTTCTTCCCTTCCTTCAATGCAGTCAGAATCTCTTTAATTTTTTCCAATAATGTTGCAGTGCTTCAGCACTCATTTTAAAGATAGATGGATATTTTTTTTTTCATAAAGAACAACATTGTGGGGTAAAAAAACCCACTGGATGTGATTTCAAAAATGTCAAAATATGTCAAATGCAAAAACCACTCAAGGGTTTCATTAACTGAAGCTTTGGTGATAAGTGTCATCTTGTCAGAGACCCACCCATCTCTACCAATACATTACCAAATGTACTAATTTCCTTGCTGAGCTTGATGTTTATTGTATAGCTGAAATTGAAAATGGTCGGTAATGGAGTGAGCTTCAATCCAAGACCAATTCTGAATCTAAATTACTTGCTTCATTCAATAGCATTGACAGAGGAGAGCTTTGTGCACCTTGTACCTAATCAACCCTTACGGTGACCCTAAATTCAGCAGTCTTCAGAGATTAATAATAAAATCCTCAGTTCAAACAAGTATTTGCCCTGAACAAGTTGCCCATTTCTTATGCTGAAAATGAAAGAATGTGACAGTTTTTTAAAGCTCTGTGTGTTGTGGACCCTCACTAACTTTTAATCTTTGACCTAAGGAGGCCATTTTGTGAATAAAAATCCCACGTAGATCTGAAGTATGTGTTCAAAAAAAAAAAAGGGGGGGGGGGGAAAAACCCCAAACCCACCCTTTTTTTTAGAAAGAATAGTTTTGATTTTGTCCTGATTTAAAATAGAAATTAAACAATAACATGTATTTACATGTGTGAAATAAATGTAAATTTATTCACAGAGGGAATTTTTGTTCAAACCAAAATCTACTTCTGTAGAAGCACAAATTGAACAATTGATAAAGAAAAAGTTACATAATTTAATTTAATTTCTTTTTTATATATAAACCCTTTTCAAGCTAGTGATTTACCTAGTCTCAGAAGTTTTCACGAGAGTACAGAAGTGTGGGAGCCATTGTATCTGGGACTTCACTCTATCTGTCCTGCAGATGGTACAGGTCATTGTACAGAGTACTTGGCTACTAATTTGGAATCTGAATCTATATATTTTGATACAAAGAGGGAAAATTTGCTCTATTGAAAACAACAAGAAAAAGTCCTAGCTGGAAAAGCAAAATGATGATCCAAACTGATGGGGCAGAATGAGTTTCCTTTTGTTTAACCGCATACAATTCCAATGCAGGAAACTGTGACATGGTCTTTGGTAGACGGAAAATTCAGCTGCAGGCAGCTTATGAAGCAGAGTTTTCCGATTACTTTAGGTGAAATTTGAGAGTATGCTGAAAGGGATATGTAGATGATGTTGCAGTACAGTTAAGCACACTGGTCTACTTCAGCAGAGGGCAGTATAGAGGTACATGATGGCTGTCACTATTTGTCTAATAATTCAGTGGGGGGAAAAAGTGAAAGTTGATAGATTTCACTGCTCTTTATATAACCGTTTGTTTGCGTCAGCTGGTGGAATTGTCATGAAGCTGTGTAGAAGCACATGGTTCAGCTTACATTTTGCAGAGCCCTTCACTTTAACCAGCATGCTGTTTTCCACCCTATGTGTGTTAGTGGCCCTTGGCCGCAATGTTTTTCCTGCAGCCCATCTCTCTTGGAGTGGTTGATTGGTGTGGAGCAGCTGAGCTATGACACACAGACCCAATTGTTTTGAAGATCAGAAAGAGCTAGTTTCAGTGAGATCACACATCATGAACCCAATGAACCATATAAAATGAATTTTTGCTGTAAAATCAAAGCAGTAGTAATATAGCTGAAGCTTGTTAGCATGGTTGGAATGTGTTAATGTTCTGTTATACTAGAATTAGTGATGGAGGATTCTGCTAATGTTTTGGATAAGCAACAGTAAGCATACACATAAGTTCCTCTGCGTCCTGGATCATCCTTTTATTAGAAGTCTTATCAAGACCTTCAAAAGGGTCACAGGATTTTTTTTACTGAGTTTCACATCATGATGTATTGTGGGGAAGGGTTGGTTATGCTGGGTCAAAGACACCACTGACTCGTTATCTAGAAACCAAATGACTCATTCGCATTACTGATTGATGCCCCCCACCATTGTAATTTGTATTCTCAATTTAATTTATATTAAACCTGTCCATTATAGTTATACCTCTTAGATCTAGCATCAACACAGGGAAGTTCAAGTTCAGTAATACTGAACTTTTTGTTGCTATCAAATGGTGCAGCACCCAGATGAGCAACCTCTGTGGTGAGCATCTTACACCCATGTAAAGTGGCTGCAGGACAGTGCTGAATCAGAATTGCCACTTGCCTTACGATACTTACCAGAGTGCCTCTCTTGCATTTTGCAAGGATTTAAATGCATAAATAGATAATGGAAAAACTAGGAAAATTCACTAAATGTTGAGAATCTCAGATTATGAGAAATACTTTAAGATCATCTTGCATATTTATTTCAATGAAGACAAGAGGCTCTTTTCCTGCACTTAACAGCTTCATGACAATTCCACCAGCTGCCTGTTTATCATTGATTCATCTCATCTGTAAAATAAGAACTTGTTTCCTGGGCAGAATTAAACAATTCTTCCATGTTTATAAACCACTTCTGGTGAAAGTAAATAGTAGCTATAAAATTCTGAATAGTTGTGTTTGTTAATAATCATGTATGGCAGTCTTGTCTCTTGTACTGCTCTTCACTTCATCTCAGAACTTTAACCTCAATGCTATGCCTATAATCCATTGAAATAATTTCTGATAAAAGCAATCACATTAGTTGCACTGAAAATAATAAACGGTATGGTCTCATATTCTTTCATATGCACTGCTTCTGTGCCACAGCATTAATAATCTAGCATGAATTCTGAGAAAGAATCAACACTTGCATCATTTCTGCTCAGAATTATGTGCATAGCCAACATGGTTATTGGTTTAGGGCACTAGAATACACTTACCCTGGATGCTTACTGGTTGGAAAAAGGGGTTGTGTATTTATTCTTCTGCCCTAAAACCAGATTCTAACAGAAAACCATGTGATTTCTATACTTCAAGGGCTGTTTGTTGACTATTTAGTGAATTGGTGTGACATTTTTTATTTTATGAAGCTCCGGAGCACTTTGTACTAATCTAACTTATCTCAACATGCACTGGAATCGCCTGACCTCTCAGCTTTTTTCTCTGGATTATTGTTGCCTCTTTCATTCCCTACATTCCTATTGCTCTTTTGACTAATATTTAGGTAAACCATACCTTTCTCAAATTGCTTCTGCACACCCGTCGTTTCCAAGACTAAACCTACAAACTGGTGTACTGGTCACTGACACAGCTGAACTCATCTTGTAATAAACCTCCCACATGTTGTATCTGTATCCTAATCAGATATTACTTCTTTCATTAACATCTTAATTAATACTTTGCTGGCCATAACTCAAATATCATGTGATTATTGCTTGCTTGCTTAGTAACAAACTGCTAGATTTTATATTCACTTCATACTGTTATATGAAGCGACAAGCACTTCAAGTAGCTTGTTGGCTGGTGGTTAGTAGAAGAGGATTTTGGTGTGAGCTTTTTTCTCTTATCAAAGCCAGATATGATTTGAGGGTTAATTCAGCATTTACAGAGTGTTTTGAGAATTTTTGAGTAATTTATGAGTACATTTAACATATGTATGCTTGTGTATGTGTACTTGGACACAGATGTCTTTCAGGGGTGAAAGTTGTTGGGATTTTTTATATTGGCAGTAGCTGTAGGGTAACTTTTTAACTCCAAAGTAAGCTCCTGTGGGAAACATAAATGCATGTATTGACAGAAATTTATGTCCCGTTTTCCTGTATTATTTGGTTGAACCTGAGATCCATTTTCTTGTGAACAGGTCTTTTGTGTTTATTCTTCACTTTTTCATCTTTCACTCATGGGACAGTATCTTGGCAGGTGTTCCCAGAAGATGTAAACTTTTCTCTCTGTTTCTTTTGGAGAAAGCCATTAGTCATTGGAATGACCTTTGAGCTGGGTGCCAAATATTCTTTCCAACATTACTACATCCTTTTTATCTTCTGGATTCTCCCAGGTATTTGATTTTAGTCACTAATGAAGTTTGTAGAAAAAGATGTTCCTCCTCTTAGCTCACTTAGTCATCTTATGGAAAGAGGATCTCTGATGACTACTGGAAATTTCCATGAGAAGTCTGAACTATGCAGAATACATTTTAAGTATTCCTCTCACAGCTGAAAAGCTTCACAGCTAGGTGTCAATAGGTCTGCCCAAAATGCTCTGCAGTAAAGGGAAAATAGTTGCAAGATCTTTTGGGAGAAGTTTTCAGAATTGATAATTCCTATACCAATTTCACTGATGACAGCTGGTTTCCAACCATAATATATTAGAAGACAGCCTAAGGACTGATGAAGCCTGTGTAGAAGATTTTGAATCATCTTCTCTTCCAAGTATCAGGATTGCTAAAGAAACTGATTGGCGCTGTGGGCGCTAGCCAAAACTTGCAGTCTTTCTGCTCTGAGGCTCATTTGGCTTTAGGAATTTGTTAGATGTATTCCTTGTCTTTGGACTAGTTTGCAAAAAATATGCCTTGATTTCATTGATTCCCACCCCAGTAGACTTATAGATCCTCTTATGGCAGCATGTTGCCAAGGTACTGATGTTTATCAAGCCTTAGCTGAAATATGGCCAACAAATTGTCAGATCCTGCCTCTACTTGTGAGTTACAGTGGAGCCCATTTACTGGTTTAGCTCTGCTTTTTCACCAGTTGGATTGGTTCCTTACATGAATCTTAACCAGTTGCATTTCATGTCTTCAGTGCTGGATGTTTTCCAGCAATAGTCCATGTGTGCTTACTTCTGGTCAGACAAGTCCTACTCAGTAGTAGGAACCAGGCATTATGCAGTTGAGTGTACTGACTGCTGCTCTTGAAGATTTCTTTTTTTTTTTTTTTTTTCAATTTTTGTGGATTGTTTCTACACTTGAGGAACGGAATGTTTTTATTTTACATTTTTAATATGTATTTGGAATTAATTTCTACCTTTTTCAGTCTCTGATAAAAAGGTACTGCTTTTTTTCTACCCTGCATCACTGAGAGTTTTGTTGAGCCTGGATGTTATCTTTGGTCCCAGCTGTTCTTCAGTGGGATCTCTAGTTTTTTGAGGATTATCGTTTTGCCAGGGAGATGGATCAGACCCTTAAGGATAATTCTTCTTATGCACCTCTTTTCCTAATAGAACCAGCCTTACCCCAGACGATCTCTGAATTCTGTGTAAAGACATTTGTAGCCTGAATGTACAACATATGTTGCAACTTATATTAGTGTTATCCATTTTCTTGTGCTCTGAACTAAAATTTCTCCTGAGTTCAACATTGTATATAGAAAGTAGTTATTAAAATATTCCATTAAAGTGCTCTATATATCATTTAACAGACTATAAGAGGTGGCAATAATTTTCATGCTGTTTAATCAGTTAGCAAACAATCACCAGGGATTTTGCTATCCAATAATTTATCATGGCATCAATTATTCATCTGAGCTGAAGATATAGCTGGCTAATAGATGCCTTTGTCAATTTTCCAGTATAAAGTTCATAATAAAAATAGTTATTACTTAATATCTGATAGGAAACACAGACACTGAGGTTGATTCATCAAACTCACAACAAAGTGAGAGATTGAAAAGTTTGCAAGACTTACTAATGTTTCTTTTCCCCAGATGTTATGAAATTATGGAAAGCAAAGATACCTTTGAGTTAATGGCTACTAGATTTTGGAATTATTTGCCCTTATTTCTTAGCTAAGTGGTTTGGAGGATTTGTCACTTGGGCATTTCAGGTGCATATTTGCTGTGTAATTTGAAGATTCCAAGATGTGGGCAATGCTGCTGTAATGGTGGGCAGATGTGATGAGGGTGTGTAAAGGCTTTAAGGAATCCTGTCATTATGAAAAAAAAAAAAAAATAAAGCCAGACCCCCACAACTGTGGGAACCTTCTTTTCATTTTTGTGTTCATATCTTTAAAGTGAGCTCATTTTAATCGTTGTTTTGTATCTATTTCAACTTTTGCCTATTATGTTTTATCACACATCTAATACACCAAAAAGTGGAATACAAAAGAATGAATGAAGGACATGATATATCTTTTTAACATTCTGAATTTGAATAAATGGTCTGTGTGCTTTCTGTTAACTACAACAGGCAATTAGTCCTGAGAGTTCATGGCTATTGATAAAATTGAGTGATTAGCAGCTTAGCAGTTTGAGGAAATGGTTCATCTCAAACCTTCAATCTCCCTGCCAATGTACTAGTTTCAGTCCTGATACCAGCAAAATGATGAAGCTATTGGAAGGGGGTAGGATGGAGGAAGGAAGAGGTAAGAAGCCATCAAAAACAAAGCAGAACTTCAGCTACTCTTACAAACTATGGAGGGATGCTGCGGAGATTAAAAGTCAAGAAGGACCTGCAGAAATTGTTTGTAGTCTCTAGCTGGTTTTATTACGGAAGTTCTGATGTCTAAACTGTGGTTGGAGCTTGATTGTACTACCCATTGTAGTATAAAGACCGAAGAGATTTCCCGGCCCTAAAGAATTTATACACTCAATAGGCAGTCAAATAAGAGAATGGGAAAACAGAGAAGGTGATTTGCCAAAATCACTCTGGAGGTCAGTAATGGAGCTGGGATAAAATTGGTAGTCCTGATGCAAACTTTATTCCATAATCAATATTGTTTACTTGACTGACCAGGTGAATATCATAAATTTAATTGCTATACACCTTGGTATGTCAGGACTCGTTATGACCATTATCAGGAATACCCTATACATAACACTGTTGATGGTAAAGTACTATTAGCTAAAGGTAAAAGTGCTTTTTAAGGAAATGACTGCTTAATTCACTTAAGTTAGGTCAATTTTCTCTGCTTCTCATTTTCAAATGAATTAAAATAATTTTGTTGGATTCTAGGACATGTTTTTGGATCTTACTAAAAGCAAATTGGGACAAAGTTGCATGTCACTCTTACTACTAGAGGTAATATTATTTACTGTTCCAGACAGAAAGATGCAAAGATGGATTTAAACCTACGCCTTGGAGTTTTTGCTGCTTTTCTCTCTGTTGGACCCCCAGTATTGATTGAACACATTTATTTCTGAGGCTTAAAATGAAAATTTCCTGAATAAATAGAAACAGTGGTAACTACATTTTGTCGCATTTATGGACATTTACAGCTGTTTGGTTAATAGTCGTGTTTACACATACTGTCAGATGCTTTACTTATTAAATAGCCTGAATACTGTAACAAAAGATCACAAAATAAAAGTAGCTTAGAATATGTTCTTATGAGAGTACGTGTGTGCAGTTTTATGACAATGCTTCAGTAGGGAATAATTCAGAGAAATGAATGTAAGAGTCTGACTTGTAAAGTTCTATTAATGTTGTTGTAAATCTACCACTGAAAGTAACTTCCAGAGTATTTGGGGGGTGTTGGAGTTCTCTGATGCTCTATATGCCCTCAGTATGTTGAAGTGTTAAATCCCCAGCAGATATGAACTGAAATCACTCTATTAACATTAAAATGAAAATTATGACTTATGGAGGATCAGCATTTAGATTTTGCTTAAGCATTTATAGGATTTTAGATACAGTCATGCAGCAGATACAAAACTAAAGGCACTGTTTAGTTGAAGGTACATATCTTCATAGCCTTGTATGTAATTCCTTGCACAAACATTTTCATACTTTCTTGTTCTGCTTTCCCTGCATTTAGCTGATGACACCAAAGAATGACAGAGCAGTCTTAAATCTGTTGGTAGATACTCTGGCCAAGCAGATCTGCCCTAGCAGTTCACTGTGCGCTTAACACTGTCTCTTCCAGACAGCAGTACAAAAATAAGAAAATATATTTGCCTGTGTGAATGTCATGTATTCACTTTTGTCATCTTGGTCTGGTACAAACCCATGCTAGGTTATATTCATGGTTTTGTAGAAATCATCAAGAAGAGCACAAAGACTTGCAGATAAATAGGAGAATATTGGAAATCATGAACGGAAGTTGTCTCTAACAAAGGATTGGAAGATAATAGGAAGGTGAATGCATTGAATTCTTCAAAGTGGAATCCCTCACTTTGAATCATAAAGGTAACCAATGACTGAGAAACAAGACAATGGATTAGAAAATGCATCCTGGAATAAATAGTTGGGGAGAGCTGGAGTCCATGAAAACAGATACTTTATTGATTTATCTTCTCTTTTGGCAGTAAAACTTGCCTGGTGTCCCCTATGTTCTCTTTGTAACATGACTACAAAAATAATCTCAGTATACCAGCATTGTACCTGGCATCAGTATTTAACAATTAATTTATACCTTGAAATGAAAATAATTTCTCTTATATTTCATCATACTATGTGGAAGCCATGTTAAAATTTTGTGCCAGTCCACACTAAATCCCACAAATGCTGCTTAGATTTAATGCCAATGATTGTCATACCAGCCTCTTCAACAGGCATAGTAGGCACAGGTTATCTATCTGAAGAGTGGGGAGACATGGACATGTGGGGGCTGGGAGGAGAGGAAAATACAAAGGCTGCTATTAGAGGAAGCTGTCAAACACCTGTAATAAAGATTACATCAGGGGACGGAGGTGTGGTATTGCAGCACTCTGGGCTTTGATGAAGATTGTCTTCCTGTTCTACTGTTGCAGTGGGATCAACAGCATTTCTGAATCTCTTCCAGAACATTTTTTGGTTCGTCCAGTAGGATAATCTCTGAGCACATTTCAGAGACTTTATCACATCTTATCTCCTCTCGAGTTTTACTATAGTATTGTCAAAGGAAGTGGCAGTTCATACTTTCATGTTACACTGTGAAATCTGCATGTAAAAAGTGTTGATTGTCATTAGATATTCATTACCAAATGTCAGAGAGAAAGTGCTGTAAATCAAACAGCATGAGGGAGGTGAATCAGATGCTTTATATGCAGGGGATATCCAGGAGTTCTATCGACAGGAATTAATCTTTATTCCAGCAAACAT
>JAOEHX010055246.1:2303-22399 GCA_025448015.1 Bolborhynchus lineola
TGCTGCAGTGCACTGCAATATCTTTGCAATTCCAGAGCTAACCACAGACAACTTAATTTGCCAAATTGCGAGATGGTTTTGAAATGTACACAAGTATCTATTACAAATTAAGGAAAGATTGAGCACATTTTTAGCTGGGACGTAGGTCAGAATTCGAACAGAGATCTGCTGCGAGAAGCAATAGGTCAATGTATCAGCTCCTAGCTCTGTTTAGTCTTTAGGAGGAATCAAGTAGTAACAGCAGCCTTACCCCTTGGAGTTGTTACTTTGAGTGTAATATGTGTTTTTAAGCTATCAGTATGGCAAACAGATAAATAGACAGCAAAGCAACACTTGTAACTCCCAAGTACACAAACCACCAGACCATTTGCATTTTCAGGGTCATTTTTCCTATCACCTGATACATACCAACAGCTTAATCTTCTGACAGCAGTGCTACTTTCATTCTCAAAAGGAAAGTAAAGCAGCTCAGCTCTGCAAAGCTTGCCTCCCAGCTGACAGAGAACACAACAGACCAGATGTGGCGATTGTGTGGAAGCATTTGCCATGTATGTTAAAGAAATTCCAGCTTTCAAGCTGAATCATCATCTTGGAGGCAAATATCACCGTTCCCCCCGACTTTTATCAGTGGAGGAGTGTAACTCTGGTGTCTCTGCAGCTGTAGCAGCATCAGGAGCAGGACACCTCCAGCTGCTGAGCACCCTGGCCCCTGCTCCAGGGGCCTCCATTTCTGCTCTGCCCATGGGCATGCTGAGGCCACCCAGTTCTCTCCAACTCTCTCTTCCCATGTCTCCAGGTGGTGTTGCTCCTAGCTGGTGGGAGATGACACTGCAAAGGCATCACACTGTGATAAAGTGTGCCTAATTACTGTGGTGGTGGTGCAAGTCCCCTTAGGTGAGGTGACAAACAACCACAGCGGAAGGTCACCCGGCTGATCACAGGGCTTTGCTCTGCTCTGCATTGCTGCAGCCCTACCTAGAAGTCCAGAATGACTTATTTTCAGCTGCATTTTACAGAGATGTTTTTCACTCTGGCTAAAAAGGCAGCAGATTGCACTTTAGGCACTTCAAATGTTTGTTAATAAAGTCAGAGGAAGTCTGAAAAGTAAACAGATGGTGACATGCGGTCACCTTAACTCTGGAGCTCTGGCTCAAGAGATCCAGAATATTTGATAAAGAAGCTCTCTAACAAGAAAAAAGAGGTGGGGCTATGGACAGCCATACCCAGTTCCTGCTCCTACACCATTACAAGTAAATCACAATTTGCACTGATGTCAGACTCAAAACCCCAGCCTATTCTTTAGGATTTCAGCCTGCAGTCATACTCCTCTCCCTTGATGCTCCTAACTAATCTCCCTTCTGCCTGGCTCCTGCCTTCTCTTTCTCCTCTGTGGTTTTGTCAGATTACTCCCAGCTCTTGCTTTTTCGTGACTCGTTTATACATCCATTCCATGGCTCCTGCCTTTTTCCACTCTTCACGCTCTGTTTTCACCTCCTAGTTTCCTTTCCTTCATATGCACATCCACCCTCTATTTTTTTGCTTATTTCCCCTTGCATCTTATCTTTTATCTCCATCATGCTTATTAACCTCCTTACCTTATGTATCATACCCTTTCCCCACTGCATAGCAGATTCTCATTACGTAGTTGTGTATAATCTTTTTTTTAAAACCCTAGTCATGAAGAACTGCTTCCACAACTGATTTCTGTCTATGATGTCTCAGGAGAAGTCCTAGCACTGGTCAATAATAGTTGTCTCCTTGGCATCTACCTCTTTCATCTCCTTGTGCTCCTCACTTTCCCTCCGATGCTCTGCCAGCCTCCTCCCAAACTCTTTCATCTTGGTGACCCAGCCTCCTTCCCTCACTGCCTCAGCAGCAACAGAAGAAAGGGAGATGATGCACATAGGAGGAGTACCCAGATCTCACAGACATTAATCACTTAGGAACGCAGGAGGAGATATAGCAGAGAAAGGCTTGGTTTCCAGTGCCTCAGGCAAAGAGCGTACTGGGTTGCTCCCTGAAAGAGCTGCACACGGTGCCTGCACGCCATGCGGATGCTGAACACGAAAGGGCTCCTTCAGCACAGGCTCATCTTTGGAAAATTTAGCTGTCAAAAGCTAACAATTCTTAACCCATCACGTGCAAACCGAGACGTTGCAGAGCCTTCTGACTTTGTTATGTTTGGATGTGCATCTGTGAAACCACAGCAATGGTGCTGCCAAATTCCAAGTTGCCACTGAAGAGGTACATGGATGAAACCAGACCAGTGATGGTGCTCCATTTTGAATTCCTTCTGTTGAGAAATGGGGATGCTGATAGCTCTGAATGAGGCAACTGGGTTATTATTTTTTAATATGGGCAAAATATTGTTTTAACCTTGTTCTTGAAAATGACTACAGTGGTTTAGTTGGGAGCTGCCAAAACCCAAACCTGGGGCAGATGCTTGGCTTGGAAAACACCAGCCCAAATGGTGACAAGCGACTGAAAATAAGATGTTATTAAGACACACTGGCCAAGACTAAGCAGAGCAGTTTTGTGACTTTGGCCTAAATGTGGAAGATTTTTAAGTGATCTGTAATGAATTTCTTAATAACAACTTTGTTGAAATAAGCAGAATCCAGTCAGAGTTCACATTTTTGGATGAAGACATTTCTTCTGAAAATAAAGGCTATGATCCAGAGTGCTCTGATGTGAAGAGGGAGAGGGAGGAGTGCACTGGGACTGAGACTGGGAACACTGGGACTGAAGGCTGGAGCAGTTTCTCTGGCAGCAAAACCAGTTTGAAAGACCTATAGAAGTGCAGAAATAAGTTATCAAAAGGTATTCTATGGAGATGAAGCTTTATGGAGACAGCGGGGGGGGGGGGGGGAATGAATTGCTGCTGAACAACAGATCAATTTTGCTCTGAGAACATCTGAGCAAAAGAAAGGGAAGCCCAAATATTTTGTTAGCTCTGGGGTTCTTAAATACCGAGGCTCTGTTCTGCACGTGCCAATTGCTTGAGCCCACAGAGTAAAGCATGTACCCTTGCCCCAAACCCTCATTAGTGCAGTTTACCATCACAAGCCCCAGGGAAAGCACAATCTAACAGACCCTACAGGTGCTCCCCATCTCCTAGAGTTGGCTGCTTACCTTCATACACCAAACTGAAAACTATGGGTGTTCGGGTGCTGCTTTGTATGTTGAAGCTTCCCTGCAATGGCGATGGATGTCAGAGCAGGTTGGACAGCTGAGGGTATTACCTGTTTCAGTCATCTGACTTCAACGCTCCGCTGCCTCCCTGCTAGAGATTTCAAGAGTAGGTTCCCAGCAGCAGTTGCAGTGATTACCACTGAGTGCTACTCTGCATTTGAAATTGCCATTCCATTTCTCTGTTATGGATGAAAGTAAGAGAGTCACACAGGTCCACTCTAATACACAATGAACTGCCTGTCAATTTGCTAGTACATTCATTACCTTTTTTTGTCTATAAGATTAATACTTTCAAATTCTTTTAGCACATCTAATGGATTCTCTGTCACTTGTTTGCCTAGATGATATGCTTTTGCTTGAAAAGAGCTTAATTCAGGAAGTCCTGTGGCCTTTGTTTTGCAGGAAGTCAGATGAGGTGAAAATGGTGGTCCCTCTGGCCACTATATCAGCCTCTGCTTGTCTAGGATTTTAAGAGCAAAACTACACTTACACTGTGAACTTAACTTTAATACAGTTAAAATACTCTGAAACATCTAGCACAGCCCATGTCTGAAGAAGTTTGGTTGCATTTAAGCAAAATATTTTATGTTAATGACTATGACTGTATAAATTACAGTCAAAATGGTGGCCTGGGATAACACTGCATGGAGAAAAGTATGGAATTGAAACTACTTTAGTTAAAAGAAACCCAGCATCTATCTCCATAAGCATCAAGCTGAAAATTCGTTCTAGGTGCTGCTGCTTGGCATACAACTTCTTTTGCTTTTCTTAAAAGTGCATTTGTTTAACAAGTTCAGATTTCTTTTCAGGTTTAATATTAAACCTGAGTTGGTAGTGCTCAGTTTTCTGGGATCACTGCAACATTTACATAACATGCCTTAATCTTCATGGTATTTCATGCTTGGCACCTTCTTCCATTTGATACGGTTTCACTTTTTTTGTCGTTTTAGCTGGAAAAAAACGAGGTTTAAGGATAGCAGGAAAATTGTCCCGACAACATGATCTAATGAGCCACAAACTGCCTTCAAAGAGAAAAAGTAGCAGGAAGTTCTTTCATACCAGGTATTAAAAATAGACTGCCCCAAGTCCTGGAATGCACACGGCAGTTATATAATGATTTTTCAGTGACATGCATTAGGAAATATTCCCAGTAAAAGCTTTTCTTTCCTAACACCCAGTTTTACCCCTCTGAAGCTTGGAAACTCTTCATATGGATGGTTCTAAGACGTCTGAAATTACAATGTCCATTTGAATAACCTATCAATTAGCAAGCCACATAATGACACCATCTAATGGTACAATTGAAGTATTTGAATTTAATAGAGCGTTTTCATAGTAGTAGCATATGGAACACATGATGGAATCCAATTCCCCTCCGTCACCCCCAAGTTAGACTTGATTTTTTTCTGACAATGTAATAACTTTGCATGGGAGCCACCAAAAGAGATATATCAGTTTGGGTACATACCTTAAATAATGAGAACATCAGCTATCCTGGAGCACTGAGAGGTATTTCACATGCTTCAAAAAAGGTTACTTGTTTTTAGGTGCCTTTGACAAGTGGGAGGCATCTGTGGAGCACTGACAGGAGCCATAAGAGCTGTACCTGGCTTCTACCATATTTAGGAATAGTGAATTATTGTGACTAAATCTCCTCAGACTTTTCCCCAGAGACTCAGGAGCTTTCCCAGAGGTCTGGGCTCTGGATCCTGAAAGTATAATTTGAGAAGGTAATAAAGGACATGGCAAATAATGAAAGTCTAACTTCTGGATTTTCACAGTCCTATTGTTTTCTTGGATTACTTAATGTTCGTAACAAATCCTTAACATGCTCTGCCTATAGCAAGAGCACCGTATAAGGTGAGCAACATACTCCCTTGTCCGCCCAAAGCTTAGTCTGCCTTTTCTAATGTCTATTAAAAGACACGAGCCCTACCACAACCTTTAGACTTCTACAGCCATCACGAAGTTATCTCTAACATTACTGATTTCAGTTTATACTTCAAAGACAGCAAAACTCCCCAGTGTAAAGGCTCACGGATCCCTCTTACCCTGGTCAGTACCTAACTCCCACAGTGTCAGTATTTCCTAGGTTGCCACATACCAAGGTGTATCCAAAAGTACAATTGCAGTTTTCATCATCCGCTCCTGTCAGTGATGGAAAGTGATAGGAAGCAGTCTGGTGGGTAAATTCTGCCCATATTTTGGCTCCTACTAATAAGGTTTTCCCAACTCACATAATGGAAATTAGAGACCAGGATCTCCTAAACGGTCAGATATGACTATGGTTAAGCAATATGAGGGTTTTTTTTAAGAGGAGTCAAACTCCACTCTTAGTGCTGGGTCTGGCTTTCCTGAGATGCCTTGAAAATATTTTCAAAGCCAAAACTGCTTTTTGTGGAGCAAGTAAATCTCCACACTGTTCTTTTTGAGAACACAGAGAAACTGACTGAGGTACAATCAGAGAGAACATCTGATTTATTTTCTCTCCTTGCTCTGCAGAATGACAGAATTAAAAATTCCATATGCAATGTGCAGAAAAAACTGTACCACATTCAAAATATTGCATTTTGGGAAGATACATAAAGAATAAAAGCAGGAGAGCAAATGAGCCTCTTGTGGGGAACCTGTTTGTTCGGTGAAATATTAAGAATAATAATAGGCAATCCGAAAGAAAATTAAATAGGGCACACGGAATCCATGTCCAAAATCTGTGTCAGAAGAAGAAAGTGAGTATCAGAGCTGAGACACAAGTTTTGCTTTTCAAAATGACAAACATGGTTTTATTAAGATCAAGGTGCCTTTAAGGTCATAAAATGAAAGAAAAACCTATGAGGTTATCAACACATTCATTTGCTTCTAGATGCTGTTACACAAATACACTTCTGGGAATCTAGTGCCTAAAAAGTAATTTGTGAATAAGTCAATACTTGTTTTTCTACACTGGTGCATATGCAAAGCTCAAGTCGCTTATATGGGGAGGAACTGTTTCATGCATAGTATTCATAGTGCTCCGAATTACAGGAAGACTATCTCATCATTCAGCCTGATCAGTTTACATGAACTGGAGCAAAAAACATCCTCTGTTTTCTTATGCATTTCATGTGTATTTTCATAGAAGCAAACATGCCTTAAATCAAGACTGTGTCCGTTTTGAGGGAAGGACATTTTAGAGCAAATAGAGAACTAGAGACTCCTGTTACATCTAACTTCCCTGTAAGCTGTGCTTCATTCAGGCAGTTGTGAATATTTCTGAGTTTTACTGCATATATTCACTTTGTGTATGAGATTTGCTGCCACCGAATGTGATATTCAAGGTCAACATAGTAAGTGAAGCTGTAAATGAAAGCTATTTTGGCTGAATTTAAAACCTCAAGTCTTTTCTGTCCCTGAATCAACATGGAAAACCTTATTTGCATATTCAGAGAAAAAACCCCATTCCCTTCTTTTCCCAAAATGTTCGGTTATTTTGCTTGTATTTTTCCTTTTGTTCACATACCATTTTTTTCTTCATTAAAGTTGGTGATGTGCCTAAATAACTCTTATTATTATATTCATAAATGAGACGAATTTGAGCTCACCTACGAAAACAAAAGCAAAGCTTTGTCATACCACATTTTCATCCACTTTACAGGAAGGCAGAGACTATTCTGCAGCACTGAAGGATGTATTTTTGTAGTGGGAAGAATATTCTGAATTTTACACTATTTGCTGGCTATGTACAACTGAAGGATAGAAAAACCCCATCTGAGCTCAAGACACTTAACAGAATGTCTATGGAATATCATGATTATGTGAAACTTTTCTTTTGCTTGAGCCAGCATTCCCCTTGAAAGGAAGAGAAATGATGATGAGACAGCTTACTACTGCAAATTAATTGTATGGTCCATTTCCCAAGCATTTAACTTGGCCATGGCAGCCTGTTTAAATCAGATGAGTTGCTGGAAGGTGACATAAAAGAGAGACCAAGTTCTTTAGAGGTGGCCAGTAATTTTTAAGGGATGAAAGGAAATGGCTGGCCTTACTGCTTTTGTCCAAGTAAAACCTAAACAGGGTAAGGGAAAATGGAGTGATTTAGCCTCACCAAAATTCCTGCTACTTGGGATCTTTTGGACATGTTGACTGAAGAGGAACTGCAGACTGGAGCAGGAAAGGAGTCAGGCTTCATATGGCAAAAGCACATGAAACATAAAGAAAAAAAGCATATCTTTTTTCTACTTCTCATAAGTATGATATATGGAATATATTTTTGGGATAGGAATTGGAATAGATGCACCTGCTCAAACCTCTCTCTAGCAGCATGAGCTTGTTGCAAAAAGGCCCCTCCATTAGGTCCCTGTTGCTTCTAAGTCAGTGGGTCTGAATTTGATCCTTTACAGCATGGTTTGTTTTCTCTTTTTTAGCTCTGGCATTCTAGGAAGTATTTCCATGTGTGTACCCCTTGCCTGAGTCCACTCTTGGTATGCGGGCCTCCATGATTAAGCAATCCTGGATCCTTAACCCATTGCCTCCAACTTTCCCAGCCTGCTGCCTTGGTCCTTCTCTCGCAGCTTTTCAAAATCCAGTTTGATGCAGTCTATCCACACAGGAACTTCTATTCATCATAAAACCTTTCTGGGACCACAAAAGTGTAATTTTATGGTTAAATACATCTTGTTTTTCTCTGGGAAAACTTAAAGGCAGTGGACAATGGAGCCAGCTTAGGATTTGGCATTTTATCAGACTCTCAAGGAAACTCTCTTGAGTAAACTCTGTTTCATCGGGAATAGTTATTTTTCAGGAAGCAACACTTAAAATTTTCCTTGCCAGGAAAGAATTCTGCAGAATCCTACAGAAGAAGGTGGCATATCACCCCAAAGAAATCTTTCACTACTCTGATTACTACATCTAAAACAGTGCACCCCTCTTTCATGAAGCAGGCAGGCCTAAGCAAATACTTCAAATAGGGAATTACTCTTTGAGATTAGGGCATAGACATTTTAGTTGTAGAGAGCAGAAGACTAACAGACACTAATGCAAATTTAGACTGGATAAAATACTTATCCCAGTGCATTTTAGAGATAATAAATTCCTATTTTGCCAGCATGTCCTAGAGATGACTTATTTTCAGAGAATTACCTCTCACAATTTTAGATTCCAGAGAAATATGATTCCCATAGGCTTGGGGATTCCTTTTACTAAAGTGACCTTGGAGAAAAGATCTGTTTCATTCTGTGCCTCGTCTCTTCCTTTCCTGTCTCTCCTTATCGTTTTAGAGAAGGCAGTGCCATCAGTGACATGCACTCTGCAGGCTCTGTGCTCCTGCCAGCCCGCCTGCCCTGCAGAGCAAGGGCAGGAGCAAAGCTCCTTGCAGGGCCTGGGCACAAACTTGTGCTAAATGTTACTCAGAAATCCTAATCTGAATCTTGGTACCAGATATCCATTCATTTATTAAGAGCAAATAGAAGAGACAACTAATGCTGCACTTTTTGTATTATTCAAACCTGCTGCTAACAATGAAGAAGATGATGTCATTCCCTGGATGTGACAATATTATACGCAGAAAAAACAATGAGTCAACAGTTTCTATGCCCTTGAGGTCAAAGCATTCAACAGTTTTGAAAGTAGCCTGTTCTTTCTGTGCACAGAGCTTGTAGCTGTATATTAATACAAAATGTGTAAAATCAAGATACAATTTAAAAAAACCACATATTTTTTTAGTTTAAAACTGATTGTTTCAAACCAGAAGTCCAATTAAAATATAACGTAAAGCAACTGATAAAAAAGTCATCCACATAGGTTAAGTGTAATATTGCAAAACACCTTTTTTGGGGGGTTAAAAATACATTACCTACATTATCGTTTCTGTGATCTTAGGAGGCACTGTGCAATTCCCAGTAGCATTAGTAAGAATTGTGAGGATTAATGCAGCAATTAATATGAAACGTTCTGGGGATATTTTGTAATGGTCTGAAAGATAAGAAAGGCCTTCAGCGTGGAAATGCGTTTTGAGAGACAACGGAAAGCAGGAAATCTAACAGCCAAAGTTTCCCAGATATTCTGGAATACATGAGGTATTGTCCAAATCCTGCCCATCTTTACCAGAGCTGGGTTGAGAATACCTAGTGTTGATACAGAACCTTTGTTCAGTAAATGTAAAATCATTATGGAGGATTATTATCCTCCTCATACAGACAGTGAAACTGAAGCACAGCGAAGTGACAGTTCAAGGTCATTTAAAAGTCAGGAGAGTTTGGAAAAGAATGCAGATTTCTCAATCCCTGTCCAGCACTCTGCCCACTGGGCTTCACTGCCTTGCTCAGTATCTGCTTGATACAGCTCCTTTTCAAAACTAGATAATTCAACAACTTTGAGAAGTTTTCAATTCATCATATTGTTGTCTATAATAACTTTATTTTCTGGAAAAACAGACTTGCCTAATTAGATCAGGCTGCTGACACACAATCAAATGCAAGGGAATCCCAGGCCATCTGCAGCCTCTGTTCCTGTTGTCCTTGCAGACTGAATTCAGAGACAGAAGGGCAAACTGGATCATATCTAGATGGCCTTCTATATAGCAAGAGATACAATTTTGCCCGCACGGATGCTAGATGTTTGGGGTTAATGTGAGCCCCAGTGAGAATTAATAATATTCAGCATCCAGAAAATTAATTGAAATTACACCTTAGGTTCTGAATCTCAAGGAGATTTTTCTGGCATGCTGACAATGCACTGACAAAGTTTTCTCAGTTTATGCTGACTGCTTTATTGTGTCACCTAAAATAAGTGCAAATGGGTTCAGATACAACTTATGCAGTAGAGCCCAGGCCCAGCCAGTTACTTACCCAAAACATTGAAGAGTGTATCTCTCAGGCTAGCTGGTCAGCACCTTGACAGCTTTATTAGAGAAGTAAATGCAAGAGACATGACTTGATCTGATCTTCAAATTCTGTGTTTTCTAATGCTTAAGAAACTCTTATCTTTTAGTTATCTACACCAACTATTTAAGCCCTAAAGGTATTTCAGGTTTAAGGGTAATGTCATACTGCTCACGCAAGGTGAGGAAACTTCTGAGTTATCCAACAGTCACAAGGGCTCCAGGGCTCCACATGGTTCCTTACAAGTGACAGAACTCAGAGGATTTTAATGATGAGGACTCGTTACAGCAATTCAATTAAAACATACACATTCCCACCAAAAGTTCAGTGACAAGTTGCTCTTATAAAGTCAAACAAAATCAGACAGATCTGAGACATCTGAGACAAAAAGAAAAGACAAAAGTAACTTACAGAATTTCCTTTGGATATGTCGAGCTAATTACTAAGTGTATGGCATGCAGAGTCTGGTATTTTAATTTCCATTGTAATCGATCCTCTATAGTCACAATTAAGGAAAGACACAATTATTTTGATGCCATGTAAAAGAGTGATGAAATGAATTTTCCCATGTGAAACAGAAAGACATTAGAATCCCTTTTTGAAATTGTGAGAGATTTTTGCAGGCAACATCTCTTAATGAAAGCCACCATCTGAATGTACTGCAGAAAGAGTCACGCATGCTGCAGCCATCTTAGGAGTGCTGTTCAACAGAATATATGTATTTGTTTTCTTCCTGATACTCACACAAATGTATTTAATTATATTAAAGGTAAAGTTATAAATGGTCTATTAAATAAGTAGACTTATGAAGAAAAATATACATAGGGGCTCATATCCTGGTGTGTTCCAAGAAGGGATCTTTACCTGACCTTTGCTTTTAAAGCCCTGATCTCAGCAACAAACTGAAAATTTGCATAACATTAAGTACTCTGAGTACTACTGAAGCTGCTCCTTTGTTAAACAGGATATTACAAGTTTAGGCACAGAGAATGCCATTCAGGAAAATACTGTACATCATATTTAAAATTAAACACATTCTCATATTATCTTTCAAATGAAAGCTTACCTAAGCAAATGACACTTCCAAAAGAATATCATAATAAGCCCTCCCCAAGCAAAGGTATATTCATATTAACTTAGAGCCATCTTAGTATAACAAAGTTATACTATACTGACAAAACTGAAGTTCTGTTCAGTGTTAGTTTGACTGCCACACCAGCAGCTTTTATGGATTCATAAAGACAAACATATTCTTGATGTTAAATAATAAAGATTAAAAAAAAACCCAAACCCAATAAAAGGTTTTGAATGAAATTGTGAAGCAAATCATTTGGCTTTGGGCTATTTTATGTCTGTTTATCACATGACTGTCAGACCCATTTGTAGGCCAATCCTTTATTCTATGTTGCAGTGTCTGTTTAGAACCCCACTCGTAACTATCATTTCAACAAATCAATGACACAGTATAGCATGATATTATTAATCTGCAACAGTATTACAAGCTCCAGGATTACAAACAGGGAAAGTATGCACCAGCACCAACTCCAATTCTGATTTTACCCTGTGATACAATTGCCATCATGCTGCAGTATGGATACAGATTTAGCTATGGCCCAGGGGTTTGTATTTCTTGGATGCATTAGTCTGTTTCACAGTTCTAATGTTACTTTTCTCATGTATTAATACAGACAAGAATGTTTCACAATGTTAAAGAAAAAAAAGAAGTTTAGCTGGAAGGCCTTTTGAGAGAGCATCATATGCCCTCCTCTAATTATTCTATAAAGCTAAATCTCTGTCTTATTTTCTCTCCCTGGTAATTTTCTATTGTTGGGAGGAACAAGAGGGAAACTTTATACCAATTTTGATACATTTTCCCTGGTGAAACAAACTAAGAAGCAAGCATAGCATGCATAATAGTTAACTACATTTTGTCAGTTAGTGTTGTCTGTGGAAAAGAGGCTGTCATACAAAACCTGATGGCTATTTTGACATTCTGGAGGGATCCATACCCCCTTCCAGGGAGAAAACTTGAGAGACCTTTGACTTGATCAGTCATTTTCCTAAGTGCATAGATAGATCTGAAGCCTATGCTTTCTACACAGAAATGGTGAGAAGGGCTCTGAGAGTGGCCTCACTGTATGCTATCTCCAGCCACAGAGCTGAGGATGAACCCAAATCCTACATCCTGGGAGCAGAAGCAGGAACCTGTGCCCATTTCAAGTCAAGGTCTGAGTCAAACTGTTCCTGACTTTCAAGACAGGATTGGGGATGTCAGATGTTCCTGAATTCTAATATTAGACAAGCAAGCATAGAGGGACTTCAGGTAAATGGGTATGGTGGGCAGGCTTTTCTACTGAGCTGACAAAATAGGGCAAGAGTTTAGATGGGATAATTCTCTTGCAGAATACGTAATCTGCCCTACCAGTTAGATGGAATTATTACCCACTCACAGCACTCTAATAGCTAGAATTGTATTACTCATTCTCCTTAACAGAAACTCGTACTGTGGTTTTGGTGACACACTAAACATTTATTTTGCTCTTTCTTGTGTTTTCAGATTGAAATGCATTGTCTCCTTCTGATCTTGGATCAGAGTCCATACTACAAAAAAACATTTTTAAAAGCAATTAAGGATAAAAGTTTGTGGATTTATTTGCAAATGCTGTTATGGGCCTCCCATAATGAAGCAGCTTTTTCCTTAGAAGTCTTGCTAAGTCCTCATTTGGAAATTGTCTATTTTCTCTTCCAAATGCTGTATTATGTGAGTTTTTCGACAAGAATAAAATACTGCTTTTTAAACAGAAGTGGATGTTATCACTTCAAATGTGCTTATATGTATTTCCTGTGCTTAGATATAGCCGAGCAATAACAATACCACAATTACCAGAATGTATAATCTATAATGTAGTCCTGTGTAAATCAACACATTGCAGAATGAGTTGCACACATCCTGCAGGATACCACTGCCATTCTAAATTGTTTCCGGTTAACACTGTGCATCTGCAGGATGATTTCGGAGGCGTGCTCAGGCTGACTCCTAACTTAGAACACTGAAAATTACCTCCTAATATTTAGAGGGATCTAAATGTAGATTCAGCTACAGACATAGAGCTAAAGTGTGTTTTGTTCCTGACTGCCTAAATGGGAAACCGGAAAACCATACCTAGAGGAAAAATAGTTTTGATGTTTTAAAAGCTCTTAAGGGATTTCCAACAAAACCCAAAATCATGCAAATATTGCAAGGGCAAATGTTCAGGATTTCATCTTGGCTGTTAAATTACAAAGATAGTACCTGGGGTTTACATACAGTGAAGACTTAAATGTATGGCCTCAGGTGCTCTGCAATTCCTTTTAGAATAGAGCATCGCTTCTTCCCTGTGTAAAACATCTGAAAAATACACATTTTGGAAAGTCATTTTATGAAGTCAGAGAAAAAGCGAAGTCCAAACTAAATCAGAAATACACAATTTTAATTGCAACACACATTGCAGCCACAGACTCAGAACAATCTTACAGGAGTTCTCTGATCAAACGTCACTGTCGTGATTCAGTACGAACTAACTAACCAGAGTGACTGACTTGCAAATTAAATCTAGCTGACCTGTTCAGTGACTTTGTTCCTTTAGCTGGTTCTGTGATTCTGACTTTTCTAAACAGATGCTAAAATCAATACAGATTTAACAAAAAACCATAAACCACCTTAAAATACAATTTAAAAATACGATCCTTAAAAAAAAAGAGGTGGCATTTGTGTTATGTGACAACTTTTAGAATTAGACCCAATAAACCTCTACTCTCATTCTGCTTTATAGTTGGGGGACAGACCATCTTTTGTAAGTATATATAATTTCCACTGAATTCCTTACAAACCACCAGAATTTTGGTGTGTTTTATAATAATAATATAGCAATTTAGAGAAAATATATTAAGCAACACCTGTTATTTTTATCTTTCTGATACAGGTCTATCATACCAAAAAGACATTCTAGCAGGAAGCAACAATGAATGCAATGCCTGCTTGAAAGGTATCTTAAATTACCCTTTATTCTTGCTGCTTTTGGTACAAAATAATGTGATGAATAATGACTCAAACTTATCTACCTATTGCAGAAGGTCATGGAGAATATTTACTGTGTTAGCATGCATACCTGCATCGCAGAGGTCACTGAGAGGAGCAAGAAGCAACCATGGCCATGTGGCTAAGGGCAGCTGCAGAATGGAACAGACATGTGCTGCGAGGAATGACCAAGCACCTCTGCACTTCAGCTCTTCTGTGGCATGCAAATCTGCTATAAAACAGTATAGCCATTCAGATCCATACAAAGAACTTTATCCAGTGAGTTTTGTTGATTTTTCTGTTGTGAGTGGTGAATTCATGTACTCATTTTACATTCCCTGTTATTGCCTTTTACTTTCTTTAGCCTAATCTTGTGTAGAAAGGGGCTCATACACTTGATAACCTGAACTAAATGCAGTTCAGGGTGGCTTTTTAACCGTGATTGAAGGAAAAAAAAGACTATTACCAAACTTTACCTGTATATACCTACCCGACTGCTCTCATAGCAGGTCCCTCTGTAAGCTCTGGAATTAACAGTCAACTGTACATTATTGTATGACAGGGAAATAAGGATTCTGGCTATCCGTGGCTGTAGAAAAACCTGTGAGTCTACCATGTGCCATGGCCATGCTAGGATGATTGCATGGAAGCTGACTTAGCTGAAGCTGAGGATGAACTATTCTGCTTGTCCAGATTCAGGCTGACTCCTGTGGTACTGCTGAAGCAATCTAGACATACATCTCCTCGTGCCATTAGTGAGAAGACACTTTGGTGGGCATGATGTTTGCACTGGTAACCCTGCTAGGACATACACAGCTCAGCTGGTCTAGTCTCTACAGATACAGTTCTTCATTCATCTGGTCTACTTATCCCTGTCTACTTCTCCCTCGCTGCCTCTTCACTTTTGTACATGATTTTGGACTGTCACATGCGCGTTGCTCCCACTCCAACAGCAAACACTCAGCTCTGCATACACGAGTGATTTAAAAACCAGGCTTGCAAACCTGTGATATCATTAGAAATGCAGACAATGCGCTTATAAAAGAGTTACTAATTCTTTCATGATGCAGATACTTCAGTCAGTTATAAAAACGTGCTAGAATTATCAAATTATATTTGTGTTATTTATTGCTAACTTTTTAGCTGTGGCACCACCTTGTGGACACTACTACATGGATGAAAAGTTGAATAGCACCAACGAAAGCACCTAAACCAGAGCAGGCATTTTGGAAAAACAACTGTATTCAGGCAAGAACTGCTTATGCAGAGTAAAATAACTAAATTAAAAAAATAGTCCTAAAAATCCACTTGTGAAATAAAATGCATAACAAATACTGTCAGCAGTGTACTCAGTTGTCTTTAGTTTTTACCAACCCTTCTGAGCATCAGCCAAGAGTAGTAGCCTTCAAAACTATTTTTGTTCCTTCTTGACTGATTAACTAGCAGCATCTGAGCCCCAGTTCTGTCGATGCTGTGCAAACAGACATGACTTGTGCAAGTATCCCAAGCAACAAGACTCACAAAGTCAAAACCATAATACCGAACATGTGGAGAAAATATTAGGTCCTATTCCATAAAAGTAAACTCAACAGGGAGACTAGTGTCCAAGTTAGGCCACAGGAAAAATAAGCTGTGATAGAGATGAACTGGTGGATCTTTTAAATGCTTGCTGAAAAACAAAACAGAACAAAACAATGAATTCCATTCTATTGCCCATTAGATTCCCAGAAAAAGCTTTCACAGTTGAGGTAACAGGGTATTACTGTTATGAGTACTCTATCTACTATACAATCAAGTCAGTGAAGCACAGGAACCAGAATTTCAAATAGAAGGAGCTCTCAAAGCTGTGCGCAGCATATATCCATCCTAAGTGTGCCTACGCGAGTAAGCTTGAGAATGCAATCTTAAACACTGAATTACATTTTCTATTTCTTTAAAAAGTTACTGCATACAACTTGTTATTTACACTAGCATAAAGTGAAGGTGGATGAGAAGACTTGGACCCAGTTCCTCCCCTCTTGGTTTGTCAATGGACTGTGCTATACTCTGCCTGAGGATCTCACATGCATAAACTCTATTGGGGATGAACAGCTTCCATGTGTCTGGCATAGTATTGGGGCACAAACCCCTCATTTTACGCCTCTTCTTCAAATGGACCTCTGTAGCCCGAACACTACAGGCCCTTCAACTAATACTGACCACATCACAGTCCCTCATCAAACTCTCCTTAGCAGTACATGAAAGTTTACTCAGTGGAACATTTCCATCTCTAGTTTGATAAATATATAACTATTAAAAGCACAGCACAGGAACTTCAAAGCCTTCAGTTAAGAAAAAATCTTTAAAATAGCTGCCTCAGTTGATGATTTTTTTCTTTGTTAGTATCTCTTTTTAAATGAAGTTTGCACAAGTTTCACTCTTCTCACTTCTGCAAACTCTTCCCAATTAATCATTATAGTGACAGGAATAACCAGTAAATCAAGTTTCTGGCTGGCGGCCTCAGAGCTTGCTCCACAACTGCCCACTGCCCTCGAGCCATTTTGAACTGAAATGGAGTGTTACAGCAAACATCAGAGTTCCCTAAACTGAACCAAATGAATAAATAGTTCACAAACTTCTACAGGGAAGCTTACTTGACATCTAAGGTAACTCTCAGAAGAAGTGGTCTAGCATCTGAGAAAACCAAACCACTCTGGGAAGAAACCAAGCACAGAAAATCTCAGACAAGCTAAAATGATACACCAAGCTCCATCAGCCAGGAAAGCAAACTCATTCCCAACGGAGTCTGCAGATCTTACCCAGGAGCTGTGGTTTATTGGATTTTGGTGACACGTTACTCACGTGGACCCCACATCTAGATCCTTCTCTATTCTTGCAGTTATCCATCTTTGGTAAAGGAGTTAAATCATCATTACTGCCACCCACTGCCGCATAGTCTCAGCAGAAGAGGTTTGAGGAGTACTGCTAAGGCACTGCCAGTCTCTGAAGACTCTGCTGAAAACAATCCAATCTACAGGTTTTGCACCAACAAAGAAACCTCGGTGACAATGAAACTCAGAGTCAAGTTTACTCTTTCTTAAATAACTGGTTTTATAATAATGTTTGTCATCGGAGAAGTTAGCAGCTGAAAAGTTAAGACTGTGGTGAATTCCAGGAATGGAGTTAAAATAGCTAAAGCAACCTTCAAGGTAGTCTGTTCCATAATAATCCACCCTGAAACATTATCAGGAAAGATTAGAATATACATCAATACAGATTTTTAGAAAGTTAGTTTATTAAAATGTCATGTAACGCAATTAAATATATTGTTCAGTATAAAGCCTATACTAGTAAATACTGGAAAACCATGTTTAGGTAACATAGCTAAACATACACAGAGATGATTGGGTCAAAATAACTTTGGAATTAATGAAAGCAAGCTTGGGCAGAAAATAACAATATAGTTTTCAAAGGAAACACTTCCATTAATGATGTAAAATGATATGATGCCACAGCTGTTTGTGCTCCTGGGCCGTCTGAAACAGAACAGGCTGGACACAGTGGATGCTGTTAAATAGAGATTGTTATTTTCACATTAAGCTTTTTAACCTTCTTGTTTATGTAGATACTTCGACAAGTTATTCTTAATTCTAGAACAAACACTACTCCTGTTGGAACTGGTGTCTTTCCTCTGGGAATAGCACTATTGTACCTGTTTTATGAAAGAACATGGAGTAAAACACCATTTTCTCCTTTATTATCTCAAAATTAAAATATCTTGTAAAACCAAATACAATTTTTATAATAGAGATTTTTTAGAATTGTTTCTTAGAAACTCCATTTTATTTTGTTTATTCTTTATCTTAAAAAGATGAAGCAGTTTATGCTGGTAAAATTACTTTCCTTTAGTGTCTTCATACAGTAAATATTACACTTATTTTACTTTTGGTGCTCAATAATTCCCTTGCATAAGTGCACTGCTTGGAAAAAATACAGGGCTTCTAAATTCTTAGGGGTTTTTCTTTGGGGTTGACTACTAAAGTTATTTTCAATTTAACTCAATAATTTCTGAAAAATTAGGCCTTTGCTACCCGTTATTCATACTGAGTGCAGATATTCTCCTTCTCCTTAGGCACCATCAATGTAATTCTGTTCCCCATTTCAATCAGTTCGCTAGTGGAGCCATATTAAGGGCCCTGGATGTATTTGGATGAAAGTTTTCATCCAGAAAATTGCAGCAGTGGTTACTGTAAACCTGGGGTGAGTGACACAGGAGAGGCTGTGCCAAATCTTACCTTGAACTCAGTTTACAGAAATACCTTATCTCTCATCTTCCTGAGCAGGTGAAAAGGTTATTTTGAGTCCACCACATTCAGTTGATTTGCTTTAAGAAAAGAAGCTAATAAGCTGTGCAGTAAAAACAACCTTGTATTTCCACAATGGTACTTCCTCCAGAGACCTGGATCTCCCTCGAATGTTTCAGTTCTCTCTTTCCTGAAAGCCAATGAAGCAGCATGGCACTATATTAACATAATTTTCTTTGCATTCTGCAAGAACTCATCTCTTGCTGAATTAACAAATCAGCTGCAAAACCAATCTCCACAGCACTGGTGACCTTATGTCACTCTATGTGTTACAGAAACAATTTCAGAAGCCTGAAACAGTTTAAAATTACTCAGTATAAATCCACTTAAATAAACTGATACATGCAGGAGACAAGACCCTGAAATTATGGTGCTAATCTGTGTGGTCTCAAGTCAGATTTCTGCACTTTTAAATGCTGCACCCACCAACACAGAACTGCAGGGGGTATTAATAGAAAATGGGATGGAACAGGCAGAAATCTGGTCAGGCTGGAGAAAATTCTGTGGGAAGAACGAGTGAGAGCACTCAGCACCCCTGGGGTAAGAATACACGGTACACAGGCCTTGCATCAGGGAACAGGTTGGGTTCCTACCACAGGGAGAAGTGGAAAAGGGCATCAAACCCTAGACATGAAAGTTTCAGGGAGTCCTTCAACAAGAAAGTAATATTGAGGTGACATTCAGAAAGCTTGCAGAAAATGATGGATTAACACAGCTTCCTGTAGCCCAAATGCAGAACCTATTTGGCCTGCAGAGAAACAAAGTGCACAACTCTCTAGCTATCAAAAGACAAGGTAATATTATTAAGTTACTTAATACCTTTTTCAGCGAACGAAGGTTGCATAAGCCTCTGTGCTTATTAGACATTAGATTTAATTTCCTGTATTACTGAGAAATGGGTGACTTGGAGCTATGCCAGGCGTGGATAGATATAATAGGCTATAAATGTATAAAAGGAAAACATCAGAAGTAGGAACTGTTGCTAGAGGTATCAATTTAAAGTAACACTCTCCCCACCAAACCCTCATCCCACACAGAGCCTACTGCAGAGGACATTAGCTGTAAAAGCACTAAGTCATGGAAAAGTGATGGCAGATGATAGCAACTTATGACTAAGTGTATTTGACCTTCATATGTTACTTATGTCTGAAGACTTAATTTTGTGATTTTAGGATGAGTTCAGCCACAGCAAAATTTAAAGTCTTTTAATAATTATCACAGGTGTTACTCATATGCTTCTGTCCTTGTTTGCCAAACCTACTGTGACTCCATATATTGATAATAAAGAAACAGGTTATTTCTTAGTGTTTCATCTGCTGGAGTGCAGAAAACTAAAATCAAGTGCTCTATTATCTATATATTTCTTATTTCCTTGTACAACATTCCTTAATTTCTTGTTTTCCAGAATGTTTTCTCTTTTCCTTAGAGGCCACATGAAAGACAAAGAGTTTTCAAAAGGAGGATCTGGGAATTCTCAACACTGCAAGCTAGTTCCTTGGCATTTTCATGATGAAAACCAAAGGTAAATCTTCCTATCACTATTCAGCTGACCTAAAAAAAAATACATTATTTTGACTTTCCATATAAAACTTGTGTCATGAAAATATGAAAGCCATTTCTGAATTCAATCTTTATTCTTTGAAGGTG
>JAOEHX010055251.1:10544-20970 GCA_025448015.1 Bolborhynchus lineola
CTCATATCCAATCTAAACTTCCCCTGTTTAAGTTTGAACCCATTACCCCTTGTCCTATCACTACAGACCCTAATGAATAGTGTGACCTTAGAAGCCAAGGGAAACTGTCAATCAGCACACATTCCTACTGTGAGCACTTGGCAAGTCCTTCCCAAACTGACAGGTATAAAGCTACATAAGAACTCATGAGGAGCTTTCAGAGAGTAGAAAGCTCCTGACAACTGCATGCATCTGGAACAACCAGAACTCTATACACTTAAGATGTCCATGAAACAAAATCAAACAGTGCTTCTAAAGAAGAAGACTAAAGAATGAGACTGAGCTGTAATACACAGTCAATAAGAAAGGAAAAAAATCCCCAAAATGTAATTTTTGACAAAAAATGAGGAGTATATACATTGTAAGATCAGTGTTAAAGAACCTTTAGGATGAGTGATGAGTGTGTGGTAGGGTACACTTTAAAACTGTTAAGAGTTTTCTATTTTGAAGTGTAACACAGGTATCATACTTTAGTTGCACCTAAAATCTGTCCCTTTAACCAATTCTGATGGACAGAAAAAACCAAAACCAATCACATAACATTGCCTACATCTCAAATGCTGACTCTGTACCTCTCAAATAACATCTGCAATTGGGATAGCCGAGAAAAATACATCAGAAAAATATGTTACTTTAAACATAAGATCCCTTTTACCTAAAAGGAAAGAATTACAAACCACTGTAGGCTTTTTTCCAGCAAACAGAAGCAGCAGTAAAAAAGTAATGCAACGCGTGAGAAGACCACAAACAGCAAGCCAAGCAACAATAATAGTGACTGCCAATGAAGAGCAAGGAACAGCCCCATTTGATTACTGATGTGCGGCATGAGCAATTATGAAGAATAATTGAGCTGAAAAACTGTATGCTTCTGGAAGAATTATGAGTTATCCTTAGTGGGAGGTATTAGTACTGGTGTCGTATAATAAACATAATGGGTGAAAAAAGAAAAATCTTTATAAAGAATTGAACCCAGGAGACAACAGTCTGCTTAACTGACCAGATTTCAGAAGCTTGCTAACCGCCAGCATTAAGAATACAATCCCATATGAAATAATTCAGATTCCTCCAAGGATTTTGAAACTGGAATAATCAGAAAAGTCCTTTTATGTATTTTCTCACAGTATTTTACAAACGCCATCTAAAATAAACAATAATAGCCAAAGCTTGTCCTCGCTTTAAGTATACATGACTATTTTTTAGATGGGCAGTAACTACTCTTTGCTTAAATAAAACTGAAAGTGTATATCTTCCAGCCCATTAAGGTTGTTTAAATTCTTCATATATATGGAAGATCCCAAAAGACTAAACTTTTTTAGTTATATTTTAAATCTTAGGGGTTTATTTATTAAAAACTCTTTTCCTTTTGTTCTGCCTTTTAAGAAGTCACTCATTGTCCACTTACAGAGAGTAATCAGCCATTCTATACAGGAAGGAAACTAATAGGAAACAAATCCCTTTTTGTCTTGGTAATTACCAGACTACATGCATTTACTTTAAAGGTAGGAAGGATCTGTCTAGTTGCCAACACCACGCTTTCAAGCTTTGAGATCTTTATTTCCTGAACAGCTTGAATAAAACTCAAGTGCTAAGATTCTTGGTAGAAGGCTAATCATTTCCAGCAGCAGAGTGAAAAGAAATATTACAGGGTAAAACATCAAGCTGAATAGAACATGGTGTCCCAGCAACTGCCCCCACCTGCCTGAGCCTGAACATGCGGCTCTGGTGATTGTGCAAGCCAGTGATGCTGAGAGCTCCCGCACTGCCAGCCAGCAATCTCCCCTATGCACCCTATAACTCTTGTCCATGGCTTCAGAGTCAGACCTTATAAATTCAGTGAGCCTCTCTGCAGAAGGCATACAATAAAAAGTGAGAATTATTTTATCACAACCCACCACCCCTGCCCCCCACCAGCAATCTGTCTCCATGGGACTACGCCACAAAGCGCATCTGTGCGCATGCACAAGACAAGTCACACACGCAGAGAAATTCTGGTAAGAATGTACTATTGCTACAATGTCCCCTTTTCAGGAAGAGGTGACCTTGTAAAATGTTTTCAAGCATCAAATTCCACAGTAGTAAACTGCTGAAATTCAGTACCTATATCAAAAGTGCACATCATGGACAATGAAACTCCAGAAATCCATTTCAATATTCCAGTACTCATTTTCAGCAAACAACAGATCTGAGCAAAAAGATTTAAGACCTTTCTGGTGTTAACCGTCTTAAAAATCTCGCACTGCAGCGTTTAGCAAGGCTATGCTTTTAGTCCTAAAATAACCCTTGTTATTTTTTTCAAGCCACTGACGACAAGCATATATATTCTTCAGTACTTAGTGCTAAATTAAAACCTTCTGCTGTACCTTACTATTTTAAAGCATGTCCACTGCATGTGGGAGGAGTGTAAAGTACAAGGGAGGAAGGCATTTATAAACCACATCATAGAACTTCAGTCATAAAAGCCCAAACAACCAAAACAAATATTCCAGTCAGTACCAAATACACAAATGGCTTTTAAAGACAGATTTGCTGCGGTGTAAAAGCTGACTTGCTCACTTGCCTATCTGCAAATCTGGCCACTACAAAGTGCTGTTATCTAAACGCATACATGCAATACTCTTTCTGATTTCTATCAGCATCTCAGTGCATTACTTTCATTCAAGCTGAAAAATCCAAGGTGGAAATTATATTCTCTTCAGTACATTTTAAGAAACGCAAGACCAAAACAAACCTGGTAAAGCAGGAGAGAGTTCATTATATCCTCCAAATGAAGCATTCCGGACAAGCTTTCGGCCATCAGCTCTCGCAGAAAACACAGATGAAATCCCAGCACATGAAGAAAACCTACGTCGCACTGGACCCTCTTCCTTCATGAGTTAAGGTGTTTGTGTAAAGATTATGTTCTCTGTGAAAGCTGGTTAGCATTAGCTGCTTGGAACAAGAGTGTTGCCGTAACAGCCTTTTACCTCACATTCTGATGAGTAAGATACAAAAGGAAAAAAAAGAAACAAACGAAGGGCACATGTGAAAAATGCAGTGAAGAGACAGAGGCTGCCAAATCAGCAGCAAGCCAAGCAACACTATACTCCTCTCATCAAACCCATTAGGACGCTTAAAGCAGAATGGCTTTGTTTCAGCTCCTCTTTCCCACAAACACATCTCAGTTCTGGCCCCACTCATGTGTTCTAAGCACTTAAAAATGGTGAATATTTAGATTGTAAGGACCCCTTAAATTAAGCCTTTCTTATGTTGGTCTTTCAAGTCCCAAATTTATTTTGCACAAAACAAAACTCATGAGCTATGTGGCTGCCTTGTTTGATATTGTGGGACACTACAGTAATCTGAAAAGGGATCCGATGCTTTACATCATGCAGCCATACTGAACTGCTGCTGTCCAGATTCTTACCTAGCTAGTTTTTATCAACTGATTGCCATGGCTTCTACATCTTCATTTCTTATTTTTTTTAAAAAGTGAGGAGATGGCTTTTTCTCCTCTTAGCCTCTGCCATATCTATATACATGAGCCAACTTGACTCCTGGAAGAGTTTGTTATTAATGCCCCAAAGATTTTAGGCAATGAATAAAACACTCAAATGAACCAGCTTAAATTTTAACTATAAAAAAAATCTCAGTAAATTGTGTTTCAAGACCAGAACTCAGCTGACCCAAACTGTTCTTGCAGATACCTGCCAGATAAAGTCTAATAAGCTCTCCCTAACCTTCATCCACTGCTCGCTAGTTTGGCTGCGTCTTTTTGCCCTGACAACTAGTGTGCACGGCCACACTTCTCTATATGTGGAACATCTGTCCCATCTGATGCTTCTCTGCCAATCTCATTCTCCCCCCTATCTTACTTCTGACAAAATAGTTTTTGAAACCTACTCTGTTTGCTGGAAAACAGAAAAATGAGGCACCAAGAATTGGCCTGAAAATAAGAACTCCTGCTCTTCTTTATGCCATACTTGAGGTCCCCTCCTCTTACAAACTGAAACATGCCCCCCATAATAGTGTGAATTTGATTAATCCTCAAATAATGCTGTCTCCAGCTGCTTACGCAAAGGAGTATACTCGCTGCTTGCAGCTCAGTAATTTCAGTTCACACTGGCTCAAGGATAATACAGTAGACCAAAGTGTTTAATAACAACAGGTTTTACTGTGCAGAGTGTATCTGCATTAGTACCTGCATATAGATATATACACTAAGAGAAATACTGAAAACACTGAAAATTCTTTTTTCTGATCATGAAACATAGTAGCCTCCAGGATCCTATGAATCACTAGAATTTCTTCATGCCTCTTAGGCAGACTAATGTCCCAATACATGCCAAGGAAAAGAGATGTAACAAAAAAAAACCCAGAATGAGAGCCATCAATAGAAACCATTATATGTTTTCCACTTCTTCTGTACAAGAAGTGAAAAACTCTTATTCATTTCAGCACAGGGAGGGGGAGAATCTAGATAAGCATGTCATGTATTTAGGCCTCTCTCCATTTATCCATTACTGTGGCTCATACTTCCTTCAGCTGAAGCTGTCCTTTTCCAGCTGTCCCAGAAGGAACAGAAAGAGCAGTTGAAAAACTTAAGGAGTGGAATGGCGTGGCAATTGAGGAAGAAATGCAAGGACGGAGAATACCACTATTTTCTCCTTCCTTTTTAAAAATACCCCCAAAACAAACCCAAACCAAAACCACACGGCTCCACATCACTCCTGCAAATCTACCTTCTTGGCTACAACCTTGGTCCAAGTCTCTTCAGAATATGCATTTTCCTTTTCCTAATTAAAATCAAGAGAAAGCTGCAGTAGAAAACCTCCCTTTACACACAGAAGGAACTGTATCCTCTCATTACAGATCTATCTTGCCCAGCTAATGGCTCTGTTATCTCAACTCTGAGCCAGGGCTATGACCCTGCCCGGGACCGCTCTGCTGACATCGGTATCAGGATGTTTCTATGTCTTGCTCTGGAATGGCAGGGTCACATAGACTCAGGGGAAGCTGCACCATCAGCCATCCGCACCGCTCTGTCAGCATCTGCATCCAGCGGCAGTGCCAGCCAACTCTGGATACACTACAGCCTACCATATTCCTCTACAGCACAGTCTTCTCTGCCACTGTGTTCTCACAGAATCATAGGATCAACTGAGTTGGAAAAGACTTTTAAGGTCATCAAGTCCAACCATTATACCAGGACTGCCGAGACCACCACTAACCCATGTCACTAAGGGCCTTGTCTCATGTTACTAAAAAGTGCCTAGACATCCAGGAACTTGAGAAAGCAACATAATCCTGAAAGTTTTCCCTTATTCTCTCCATGCCCTTCCAGGTCCCTTGACACTGTTCATGTAACCTGTAAACAAGAACAGGCAAAAACCTCTCTCTCCTTCCTATGCTCTTGTCAACATTTAGAAGTGAAACTGAAATCTTTGGGTAGATAATATTAAGAATTTCAGTATGGATAATGGTACATTTCCTCCTCTGAAGCCATCTCCCAACCAAGGAAGCCATTATCTGGGTATTTGACTGAATTACCTCTGCTTTAACTCAACAGCAAAAGGAGAGGCACACTCTGTGCCTTTTGCCAATATATGACTCTGTCTCACCACCCCCACAGGGGGAGAAAAGAAAAAAAATATCTAATTCAAGCTTCCTTCTTCATCTTTCTCACCCCTCCCCCCCCCCCCAAGACATCTTCACATTTCATTAGGATTTGCAGTGGTAAAAAAATCACATGGTTTGGCTGCAAAAAGTCACTAGTTCTCCATCTTTTCAGCAGCTTGTGGTTCATTATGCCTGCTAATACTTGTATACACATACTCATTTGCTTCAACTGCTTCAAAGCAGTATACATTGCTGGAGAGAGAGCTGACATACAACCAAAAGGCTATTAGATGGAAAGGAGTTTGTAACATTTAATAAAAATGAGCGTTTTTCTCAATGGTGTAATTCTAAGCTAAAGTTTACTGTAACTCTTGAGCGTCAGCCTGAGATAATATTAAAGGTGTTTCTGCTCTCCACACACTCAGTGCCCAAAGCTCTTAGAAACCGTAACTCCTTGCAGTAAATTTGATTCCTGAAAGGACACAGAGGTACTTCTAAGTAGTTGCAAGTGCTTTTATTCGCATGTTCAGTACACTATAATGGAAAGGTGCACTTCAGTAGCCATCTTTTTTCCTCTTCTCCCCTTCCTGCAATTAAATTCAGACAGAATTGCTCAAACTATTGATATATTTGAAAAGAGTACCATTCATAAGGTGATCTTAGATTAACATCCAAGAAGCCTTCTATCCTTTTGATATCAGTTCCCACTGCCCTACTAATTGATATATTTAGAAAATGCACTAACATACACAGCTTGGAACTTTACAAAGTTTCAAAATAGTCACAAACAGAACTACAGCCAAGTCCAACTGCACAAGCAAGACACAGCTGAAAAGTCTGCATAAGGAGGAAAGTATCTGCATTCTAGACTAAATGCATCCAGCTGTGTGACACAGTTCATGAAAAAAAGGCACATATCTGTACATGAAACAAAGATGCCTCAGAACAAAAGTTAAGTACTTCATGAAAGCTGGCACTAGACTAAATATGCCACTGTGAGGGAGGAAAAAGTCTCATGGTTTCTTTGTTTTGTGCAATACCTAAATCAGGAGGAAGATGGAAAAATTAAGACTGAAATATTTAGTTAATCTATCTTGGGGGGCTGGGGAGAACCCGTTCTCAGTCAACCTGTTGAACATCTCTAAGAGGAAGTTTCTTCTCTAAGAGGAAGAAAACTTATTTGAAGTATACATTTTTCTAAAGGACAGAATGCATTTCTCCTATCAGCTACTCAATCAGGGCTTCTTATGCAGTTAATGCTGGTTAAAAAACAAATCATAATTCCATGCTTGAGACATTCTTCCAGGATATTCCCTGGGGCAAAACTTAAATCTGAGTATGTAAAGGCAAAGAGAAGAGACATGCAATTCCAACAGTGCATGAACACTTTTGACAAAGCCTGATTTTAGTTATAAAACATTTCTCAGACTTAAAAATATTTACAGCTGAAAAAAACCCATAGTATTATCAAAAAAGACCTCTCTGAATTGTACAGGTATGAATTCCAAGCATGGCAACTGAAATTAAATCAAATACATTCTGAACTATTCAACTATGAATTTTAAATATAACCACAAACTGATAATGATGCGATAATACAACTAAGACGATGTCTAGTGTTGCAAAGTAAAAAAAAATTCCTTTTCTCATTAGAGGTATATAAGGAAAACCCAAAACCCTCTTAAAAAAATTCTGTGAAAGCTGAAGGGAGATTAAAGTGGAACGAAAACTGATGGTGTAGCAGAAAAAACAAAGCTGTTTTAGCCTTGCCCTTCAAGTCTGACAATAATTTGCCCTGACATTTTGACACCACTACCTTTTCCATTAGAATTCTGCCCCCAGTCTAACAAAAGAAAAGGTCATAAATAATTATCTACATGCAACAGAAATATGCTCTTCATGGCATGCAGAAAACAGATAAAGGAAACTGCTAGATTATCATACCTATAAATGAGTTTTATCCAACAGCTGAGTTGTTTGCACATGGACTTTAAGTGCTTTCCTCCTATTTAACAAAATGGGTATTAAAGTTATACTTGCCTTCAAACACCAATATCTGATTCAGAAAAAACACATCTGAACCATGAGGCTACAATGGGTGCAAGTAGTTTACAGTGGCAAGTTTCTTTCACCAAATATTCTGCTGTTCTCTCGTATTTCCAAGTCGAATGCAGCTTAGCTGAGAAGTAATTCCAGACACATGCCTGAGAGTGGTTATGAATGAATACCAAAGCTCCCAGTGCCCTGTAGGCAGCTGTACTTGGTTGAACCTCCTCACTTGCTAACACTCCTGCTCAGCTCCTCCCACCCTAATTAAATAGGCTTGCTCATTGCTCAGGTTTCAACAGTTTTCATCTCAGCCATTATGAAATTCCCAAGGTCACAGTTCAAGTAGGCCAGCTCTGCAGAGATTGTCGGGGAGAAAGAGAACTTGCTTGAGAAGTTTCAAAGTAATCAGCCCTGCTGTGCCTTTCAGACTCAGTACCGCGCTTTTATGAAGCCATAACCCACACAGAAGGCAATATATGCAATTTACTCAAGCCACAAGTACTGGGTGGAGTAGCATTTCAGAAATTGCAAGTTTTAATAAACACACAATGACTTGCAGAGAAGAATGTGCCAGAGTATGCATTATAGTAAGAAAGCAGAACATCAAGATAATAGATTCAGAAAACTAACCACACACAGCAGAACTTAAAACATTTCACAGGAAATTCAGTCTGGTAACAGAAGCTAAAACTAGATTATTTAGGGGTCAAATGCATTCATTGATTACTGCAACTAGAATTTCACTCACATCCCATTTGAGACAAGCATCATTAAAGCTACTCCAAGTAAGTTGCAGAACTGGGTCTGCACCTCCGTTGAAATTTGCTCTGTCACAGAACTTCAGAGTGACCAACCTTTGCACTGGGGTCAGGTCCCTGCAGCAGTACAGCAGATATTATTCCAGAACTACCCAAGGAATAACCAGTCCACATGGCTGCTATGCACTGATTACAAAATACTTCCTCATCCATCAAAAAACAATGTAAGACAAATGAACATACCTCCCAAGAACACAGAAGAAAGAACAAGGTTCTCCAAGTGCAAGGGCTTCAAGGTCTTAAGACAGAATTCCCATGCAGGAGGAGAAAGCAAAAGCATTTAACATTTTTCTAAGACATTAAATGCACTTACTCTACAGAGAAGGTGCCTGACTTCAGAAGTAATATTTACTGGTACTATGTAAGTGTTAAAAAAATAAGCTTGATAGAGAGCCTCCACAAACCTTGGGCAGTTTCTTCTCTAGTGCTGAGGCAGTGAGACAGACTTACAGAAAGAGGAAGTAAGGTAAAAAAGCATGACATGCTTAAGGTGCTCTTACTGTGTCAAGTTAATAAATTATTCAGCCATTCTTCAGCTTCTCTATTCAAAGGACAGATATAGTGGAGGGAAACAGGAGATTATATGGAGTTGCTTCATGACTAAGTCTATCTAAAGTCAAAGGAAACACGAGAAGAAAATCAGAAATAATTATCAAAAATTAGATACAACCCAACTAACCAAGAAACAGCTTAATTTGGAAACAGAAAGACTGGCAAGATTTTATCATATGCAAGGCATTGTCAGAAAGAAATATTCCACACTGAAGTGCTAGCTGAAAGATAAGGAGCAGCTGGCGTTTACACAGCCACCAGTATTCTACCAGAGGAGCTGGAGTCTCCCCATTTATCTGCTATAACCACAGACATGCAGGATTTCTCTCTCCAGCTCCAACACAGCACCTCTTTGCTGCGGCTTTGCGCTCACACACCCACATGAACAAAGAGGCTCTCATGACCTCCTGGAAAAAACCTGACCAAAGCGCCAGAGCCAAGAGCCCACCTCAGGAAAGAGTTGCTAATACTTTGGAAAGGCTTTGAGTGCACTGACTCAGGATTGCATCTTTCCTTCTACTGGATCTGTCTTCCTCTGATGGCTGGTAAAACGAGATGCAGGCTACATCTCCAGAACTTCTTGCACGCTGAGCACCAGTGAGCCAGAACAAGGATGACAAGTCAGGACATTTCTTACTGCCTGGTCAAATAAATGTGCTGCTGCTATCAATTAAGGCAAACACCTGAAACAAACAGTTTTTAAAAGCTATGAGTTGTAGAGGTCTACAACAAATCCCCTTTAACTTGTTAGCTGCCTTGGGTAGACAGCAATGTCCAAGTCTTGTACTGTCTTGGTCATCATGGCTCCAAAGGCACTGCAGCCTCCCAACAGATCTTAAGTGTTCTTTGGGACCTACTGCTTGCATTTTTCACTTTCCACCTTCTCTCACATTCAAAAATAGTTAAATTTGTATTTTTTCCCCAAATGCAGCCTCCTATGGATTAATTAGCATGTCCTTTAGATGTTCATCATCCTAACATGCCTTTTTAGGCTCACATTTTCACCCCATCGGCATCTCATCAATGCCTTGAATAAGGACTGGAAATATACAGAAAAATTAGACATTTTCAAACATCCTACTACAAAATTTTTAATCATCCTATCTTCACTGAATTTCTCTCCTCATCACACGTACAGCTCATTTTTATTTAAGCATCTATACTGTTCTCATAAAAAGTTTGGAATGTTTTACAGCATATTTATAGTTTAAAACTCCTTTCCGAGGAGACCTTCTTCATAAATCTTAACTGATCACTATTTCTATATTAATCCAATTTATCAAACAAATAAAGCAGTATCCTGATGTAAGCCTGAGTTAACAAGATTTACAAGAATCCAATTTACCAGGGATCATTTGTGTCACAACATAAAC
>JAOEHX010055252.1:0-10450 GCA_025448015.1 Bolborhynchus lineola
AAAGAACGTTTTAATTGCAAATTTGGGGGGGGGGGGAAGGGTTTTTAGTAACTGTTGGTAATTTTGGAGGTGTTCTTTTGCCAGTGCTTTCTGCAAATTCAGGGACTCGACCAATTCAAAAACACTTTCTGTGGACCTTCTGCTTATCTTTCAGCCTCTGAGTGGCTGATAGATGACACTTTGTATATGACACTCTCAAAATTATTGGAGCTTTTGTGTATCTAGGTGTCTAGTGCTATGGGATAACTACTATCATACCAGTAAGAGCCCAGAATGGAGCCTCTCGCAAGTATTTAGCATAGTATCACTGCTGTTTGCCTTGAAAATTTGGCAAGAAACACATATTTCCACAGCCAGAAGTTCAGGGTTCTTTTTTTACCTATTCACTTCCTTTTACCTATTGGCCACTACAGTTGGAGACTCAGAAATTAACTTCTGTTCTTTTAATTGCATGAAAAATTAGTGTGGTCTTGTAAATGTTTTCTACTTATTCTGTTTCAGGTGAGCAAAATGGTAACAGAAACCCTGGTGGGTTGCAGATAGGTGACCTTGTAAACATTGACCTGGACTTGGAAATTGTACAGTCCTTGCAGCATGGCCATGGAGGATGGACTGATGGCATGTTTGAAACTTTAACAACAACTGGAACAGTTTGTGGCATTGATGAGGATCATGACATTGTAGTACAATATCCAAGTGGCAACAGGTTTGTTATATAGCCTTCATCATTGATTCTGACAAACTTTTTTTGCCTTCAGCACTTGTGAGTGATTGCTTGAGGCCAGAAACGTTCTTTTCTCCTTTTCTGTCTGTTAAGACTTCCTTGAGAATTTTTATATTCCTTCAACAATGTGTAAGGAGGAATTACCTTCAGTAGGAAAGAGAAGCTTGTTGCTTCTCTCACATGGTGAAAATTTTGCGAAGTAATGCAAATTAAAGCTGTTTTCCCAGCCAGCACAAGCTGAAGGGAATGGGTTGCAAGTGGCTTTTCTTCTGAAAGTCATAACTGCAGAGCCAGTGAGAGGAGCTGCTCTGTCTTGTGGCTTCCTCCCTGACTTCGTCCTTCATGGAGATTATCTGGTGCTTCTCAACTAGATCAGATAATGGAATGAAAGTCAACCCCAGACCAAATGGCACATAAAGGAGACATCACCGTATATTATATATTAGAATATAACTCAGCATAAAATCAGCTAAATTCCTCTAAAATGATAAAACTTATAGTGCATATTAGGGTAGCTTGGTTAAAAATCAAAGTGTATCTAGACCATTTAATTGAAGAGAATTTTTATAACTAAATGTTGCAGTTTTTGACCTAGGGGGGAGGAGGCAAAATTCCATGTTGTTTCCTGATAGTCCAATTCTTTGTGGGGCAGTTTGGATCTTTACCTTTTCAACCAGAGTTGTCTCCTTCTCACCTTGGAAAAATAAGCCAATTGTTTAGCTGCTTTCAAGACTATTACATTGCTGTTCACTTGCTTCCACTAAGACAGGATGTTTCCTTGTTGTTTTTACAAATGTAAATCTCTTAAGATTACCCTGGAAATGTGCAACTAATGAGCCACAAATAGTGTTCTGGACAAAAATAGTTAATGTCAACTGTTCCATAGTATCCAGTTGCAGAAAGCTTGAAAGCTTACGGGCAGAATCTTGTCCAATATATACTTTTAAAACACATATTTAACTTTGCTTGTTTCAAATGTATTTTAAATGATTCATTGTCTAGGTGGACATTTAATCCAGCTGTTCTCACCAAAGCCAATGTTGTCCGAAGTGGAGATGCTGCTCAAGGTGCAGAAGGAGGTACCTCTCAGTTTCAAGTGGGTGACCTTGTTCAAGTATGCTATGATTTAGAGCGAATCAAGCTTCTTCAAAGAGGTCATGGAGAGTGGGCTGAAGCAATGCTTCCAGTAAGTAATTGTATGTTTTGACTCATAAAATGGTAAAACTTGTATAATATTTCTAATTATGATTCATAATAATACCTGAAAGTTATGAAGGTCAAATTGATTTTCCTCTAAGTTAGAGGAAGTGTATTTCATCAAACATAGTGATAACTACATGCTTGCTCAGATGTAGTAATCTGCTTAGTCTGATGAAATTTAGCTAAAGGTATTAGTGGCTGTACTGTTAAACAACAGGCTTCATTAAACTTGTGACATTATAAAACGTTCAGATTTCTAAATATTTTCTTTTTAATATTATTTGCATTTGATATCTTTTTTTCATGCAGACTTTAGGTAAAGTTGGTCGCGTCCAGCAGATTTATTCAGACAGCGACTTAAAGGTAGAAGTCTGTGGGACATCTTGGACGTACAATCCAGCAGCTGTCTCAAAGGTGGCATCAGCAGGATCTGCTATAAGTAATGCATCTGGTGGTAAGTTTGAGGAATATTCAAGTATTTGTGTTGAAAAGTAGTTAATAAGTGCCAGCAAATGATTTGTATGCAAGGTTAATAATACTCAGACTTGGAGGTTGGCGAATTTCTGTTACACCTTTGAGAAAGATAAAACAAAAAGCTTGCAGTTGGTATGAAGATGTTGGTGGTAGTTACTGTGATAAGGTGCAAACACTACAAACTGAAGTTGGGTTCCTGTTTAGCCATAGTGCAGGTATGTCTTTGGAGGTCTCCAAGAATTTTAACATTCAAATGATTGTCTTCATGAGCCTAGAATAGAGGCTAAGGCATGAAGAGTGTTGCTTCCTGTAGGAAGCAGACCCTTTGTTTAATAGGTGATGTGGGGTAGCAAGCATAAGCGAGGGATCTGTTGCAAGCAGTTACTCAGGGTAATAATATTTCCTTTAAATTTCTGTCTTAAAATTTAACCAGACATCCTTTGACCAATTGCAGTGGGACTTTTTTATTTATGTTTATGTAATCACACTTTAATTCTGTTTAACCTGCTCTCATTCATCTAATAACAAAGCAGAAAGACTATGCAATGTGTTTTATATTCTGTTGGCTGTTTCACAGGTCAATTAAACTAGAATGCATTTCCTCTTTTTGGTCATAGCTAGTTGTTTTTTCCTTTTCACATACTTGCTTTAATGCCAAGAAACCTTTCTACATAGTTTTCTAGACTTTTTCTTCGGGAGGCATATATAGAGTTTTCTGCAAGAAAGACAAAGTCACAGTGACCATAAAACTAGCTAGAAGAGCAATACGATGTAATGCTTCAAATTAGAGGACAGGATATACCGTAGAAGACTAAAAAGCCTCATATCAATATGTAAATTCAAGGTTTTTGCCTTGTCCCCACCCTTACCTATTTTGTGGTAGACAAGCTATTTGTGGTTCAGTCAACTCTGAAGCGTCTAATGTGACAGTTTTTACTGTCTAAAGGGTACTGGAATGCAGCACTTAGAACTGAATAATAACTTAGAGCTGCCATTTCATGGTGGTTTGTGTATTAGTTTGTACATGCCTTTAGAAACATGACAGGTTTAGCTGTTATTTTTCTGTTAGTTTGTGATTAGAATTGTTATTCTTTGTTTAATAATTACAGAGAGATTGTCCCAGTTATTGAAGAAATTATTTGAAACCCAAGAATCTGGTGATCTCAATGAAGAATTGGTTAAAGCTGCTGCCAATGGAGATGTTGCTAAAGTGGAAGACTTGCTGAAGAGACCAGATGTAGATGTGAGTGTCGTGTTTTGGGAGGACCTGTTCTGGGGACCTGTCATACTAAAGAAAGTGAAGCTGTCCTAGATACACTACTGGCTGGCAGGGAGTATGTGTGTAGAAGTACTACAGCTGTTTCCAATGCCTCTTCTCCCGTTTGTTGTCCTGTGAAGTGTCTTGAGAGTGCTTGAAAGTAGTGTTTTACACCCTGTCTGCTGTGAATTAAAATACCTTCCAGCTTCTGTCTGCCAGAGCTGGAGCAGACAACCAAACACTTACAATTAGTGAAGGATCTTCAACTTCTTTTGTTTCCAGGGGGATGGAAGAGGAAAAGGGCAGCTTTGGGGGAATTTTTGGCTGTTGTGGGTTGTTTTGCTTTTAACTCACAAGGTAGATCACCTTATCTGTTCTGTCAGATTTCTTTTACCAGCTTGTCTAGTCACCTAGTACTGACAAGTCACAAAGAAAATGCTTAAGAATTTCAGGTTCAGGGAAAATCACAATCAGATGTTTTCCTACTAGAGTAGTAGTAATTCTTGCAGATAAGAGACTAAACTCCCTTCAGTTCTGAGGATTGATTTGTACCTCAAGATTATGCAAAATTCAGGCTCACTCCTGTTGTTGCCATAAATTAGACTGTTGAGCAGAGGACTGATATCATTCTGAGACCTGTTCTCAATATCTTGCCTTTACAGTAGCCCAAAGACAAACTTTCTAATCCAGCTATTGTTAAGGTCTTAATGTTTGAAATAAATCAATTTCTTGCTTCTTTCCTTCAATCTAGCCAATGCTATAGAAATAGAGAAGACCTAGGAGATCATTCATGTGTGCTAGAAAGGCAGCTGTCTAAAAACGGTTTGATATTTTCATATGCATGCAGTTGCTTTAAGTTTTCTAATACACTTACATGTATACTTCTAAAGTTTCTCATAGGTGTGTGTATCTTGCAACTTATCTCAAGGTATTGATATGCTTCCAGGTGAATGGCCAATGTGCTGGACACACAGCTATGCAAGCTGCTAGTCAGAATGGCCATGTTGACATTTTGAAGCTGCTTCTGAAACAGAATGTGGATGTAGAAGCAGAGGTAACCTAAATTTTTCAAAATACAGTTTGTGTGTTGTTAAGTTTTAAACTTTGCTACATACAGAAATAACAATTCTATTGCAGTTACCTTGTCCTAAGTCAGAGTTGAGTGAAAAACTGCTTTTCATCTGTGGTTATGTTTTCAAATTAGCCTCCTGTTAACAGTATTACACAAGGTCATTATTTAATTCTTTAGCACCTCTAAATGAAATATAATGCTAATATAAAAGGGCTATGTAAGCTAGTACATAACTGTAGTAGATGAGTACCCTTCTTGCCTTTATTTCAACAGTGGAATGCAATAGGCTAGCACACTGCCTGTGCATTCAGGGAAAAAGATGTCAGATGCTGTATCTCCAACTTCAGTTACTTGCCATTCTTTTTATATACACTTTTCCATTAGGAGAAAGTTTTCCATTCTTAACTTAAGCAAGTGAGTAAAAAGTAACAACAGTATCTTTGGGAAGGAATTGACAAGTCTGCTTCCATTTTTTCAGGTTCTGTTTTGGTTTGGTTTTTTTAACTTCTCTGAAATTGAAAGGATTTCTTTTGTTTAGGTGTTTTAGAACTACTGTTTGTGAGAAAATTATCAGTATACTGTGATATTTGTGGTTGTGATTTTGCCTTCACTTACAGAGAATGCACTGATATTGCAGCTTGTGCTTGTTCTGTGACGCACAAGAAGGATCTATCAGATTTCTTGTATTAAGAATACAAGTTAAAGCCTAACAGAATGCTTAGAAGTTAATAGTGTGCCCAGTCATTGTTTGCAGAACAGAAAAATAACTGTACATGCTGGGGCATTTAGTATTCTGTTGTATTTGATATGCCGAAGTTATAGTACATGAAAAAATGAATGAAACAATTCAGTTTCAGATTCTTGGAAATAAAATTATTTTCATATTCACAGATGTACTATTACTTTATAAAGGTTTTCTGAGAAATTGCATTGAACATAAGCCATCTTTACAATGCGTGTTTGTTGTGGTCTGATATCTGTGACGTAGTGTCATTTTAGAATTAGTGCTTTTGCTGCAGTACATAGCATATACTGTTATAAATAAAACTAAGCTGCTTTTCATCTGTACTATGGGATGAAAGATGTTATGTTAATAAATTGGTGGACTGATGCTTTCTTCTCTGGCATAAAGAAGGGTTAGAAGCGTTGAGAGAGGGAAGTAGAAGTGATGCTTAAACAGCTTCAATATAAACCACCTAATAATCTGCTAGCAGTAGAATTGTTAACAGTTTTTTATGTTTGTTCGTGTTTGCTCAGGCTTCAGAAGTATTAACATTAGTATTAAAAAAATTTCAGGGACTTTGAGTTTTCAGGCCTTTTCATGTAACTTTGAGTTAAGCAGAGGTGGTATTCCTGCTTAATTGTGTTAATTGCTATCCTATTAATTATATATAATATTAGGTTAATGATTATGTGTTTCATGCTTTAAAAAATGTCAGCTGTTTATAAATCAGTGATACTGAGACCGAGCAGAGTCACTCCGTTAGCAGAGAACAAAAATTTAGTCAGTTTACTTCACTGTTGAGGTCTGTTGTGTGGAAGCAGTGGATAAAAATCCTTACTTTGCCTGCTTTATAGCTAAGTTGCATATGTTTACACTTACAGTCACTGTTGCAGAGTATATACATTCGTGATGCCATTTCCTTGGGATGCCTGCATATTCTTGTCTATGCTTATGTCTCTGACTGTTTAATGTAGCGTACAGGTGGCCTCTGTTTAGTCAGGAAACAGTGTTACTGGCAGAGCTCAAAAAGCCTGACGTAGATACTACTTAGTCAAAATACCAAACCTAGTCTGCAGACGCTAAGGGGTATCAGTTGTTATGTTGTCAGTACTTCCAATATTATTTTATTGGCATGTATAGAAATATAGTGCTTTTAATATTTAGATCTATATCTAAATGTAAGTCTTAAGACAGATAACTAGTCTTCTTGTTTAAATGTAAAGGAGATGTGGAATATACTGAGTAAAATTAGTGTTTCCATTTCAGGACAAAGATGGAGACAGGGCTGTCCATCATGCAGCCTTTGGTGATGAGGGTGCTGTGATAGAGGTTTTGCACCGAGGCAGTGCAGATTTGAATGCTCGCAACAAACGCAGGCAGACCCCACTTCACATTGCAGTCAACAAAGGTCATCTGCAAGTTGTGAAGACTTTACTGGACTTTGGCTGCCATCCTAGTCTCCAGGTAAAGTAAATATTAATGTAGATTCACTTTTCAGCTATTGAATTTTATGATTTGCTGTGTGTAGGTGACAGGAGAATTCTGGAAAATGGAATTGAAAGGAATAGACCTTGTGAGGTTAATCTGTCTCAAACTGTGTCCCAACATACGATCAGCTGTAATAAAAAAGCTGTTAAATCTGTTTGTTTTCTTGACAGCTGCACAGGCACCTGATTTATTCTGCCAGTTGATGGTAACTGATATTTTCACAGACTGTAGTTATCTGTAACTGTTAACTTTCTCTCCAGATTAGTTCCTCCTCTATTTAATCCACAACTGTTTGCTCCTTCTGCAAGCTACAGCTTTAAATTTTTTGGCTGTTGATACTTGATACTGTTTTATTAAAATCTTTCTTTTCTTCCTTTTTTTTTCTTTTCTCCCAGAATTGGCCTATCATTAATATTAACTATTTAGCTAGATTCTTTTTTACATGTTCAGCCTTTTATCTAAAAAGCCTTCATGCATAGGGCCTCAAGCACAGTAATTCACAGAGAATTTCATCTGTAATGAATGTGGCAGAAGCTGTAACATCTGAGTGTGATGTCCTGTTGAGAAGGTGGGGTAGAAGCCATCCAGATTCTTCATGAGCTGAATGCAGCCACATGCAGTGCATTACTAAAATAATCAGAATGTTTAAGTTTGAAGAGGTTTGCAACAGAAGGAAAAAGCTGTATTGTTTGGGCAAATCGAGATAAACAGTAATAACATATTTACCTCCTTGTTTTGCCATGTCAATAATCAGTGATTTTTTTGAAGCTGTGTCCAATTAAAAAACGTGAGCACTTACTTGACATTAGTAAATACAGCAACTGGGTTTTTCATCTGCTTCCACCTGGCTTTGTAGGTCTTGATCTTGCTGAGGTTGTTAGCCAGCTAGTGTCTGTTCAGACCCTATTTGGTATTTTTTGAACAGTAGACAAGGAGCCTGATGTGTTGAGCGCAGTAAAGGGTGACTGTATATCATGTGATGATGTATGAGTAGCCAAAGTGGATGTGCCTGACTTTAAATTATACAAGTCATTTTTAATTGAAAAATTCAGTAGAATGGTGCTATGAAACTCCATCTGGAAAATACAATTGTCATTGAAAATTAACTTCTGGATCTAGTGTGTGTACTGAGGAACTTTGATGTGCAAATGTGAGTAGGTGATTGATTTGGTGGATGAGAGTACAAGGGAGTTGGACTGAGGCATGACTGGAATTTAGCTGGCCAGCAGTCTACTACTCAAGCCAATTCACTGTGTAAACAGGAACATATGTTAGCCTGTAAACAGTAAATTCAGGAAATAGGATCAATTAAACCAAATAAAAGTTATATAATTTAGTTTTGGCAAATTGGTTCACGCAGGTTTGAGTCCTTCCATATTCTAGCAGTTTTTCATTCTCTCAGTAAAAGTGGTTTACATATTAGCTTATTGCTAAAATGTTCAGTTTCTGTGTTACTCAGTTTGCAGTTGAGTCAGTGTCAGCGACAAAAGACTTCCTGACTTATATGGTGTTAGAATTTTACTGGAAGCATAAATCTAGAGAGTTTGCCTATATAGCAGCAAATAAGCTTAAATGGATGTGTTTTCTCACTGTTAGTCTAGAGCATTCCTTTTCAGTCCAACCATTTGGGTCCTTGAATAAGTAATGTAGAAAATCCTTTTAGGAGTAAGAAGGATTTTTTCCTTTATTTGGAATATTTGAAAAATAAAACATGAAGCTAAAAATATAAATTCTTTGCCTATTCAATTATGCACTGAAATATTTTCATGTACCTTGTGTAATGTAACCTGGTATTAGCCATAACAAGTTTAGAAACTCAAGATTGCTTTTGACATTAGCCTTTGCTTCATAGGAAATTATTTGCTTCAGATTCTATGATTCTACAAAACAACAGCTGTACCCAAGTTTATTACTTGGACTGCATTTTTTATTTTGATTTGCCTATGCTTTTGTTTCACCCTGGAATTTTGGTATTGTCTTTTACACAGTTAATTGCTGGCTCAGTCTTAATATTCATTACTCAGAATTCCCTGCCTCTTTCTGACAGACTAGTTTCCTCTCTGTGTTAGCTTTTGTTGCTGTCCTGTAATTCATAAATGGTACCATGGGCTTCAACTCCCATCTGGATGGGAAGGACAGAGAAGCTGATATTTGCATCAGTGTCTTCAGTACTATGAGACGCAAGGCATACTTGAGCTCTGAGTTTGAGTTCTGGTAGTAGGATAATCATAGAATGCTGGAGCCTTGAGTAGGATTACCCGCTGAAGCACTTGCAAAACCAGAGCAAGCTTCCTCTGGACTCTGCAGTATAGCTACACTTTGGGTCTGAAGAGCTGTTTTGTGTTTGTGTAGACAGTTTTCTTAGTGATATTTAAGCGTCTGTTTTCTTCAGTGTGGATGCATGCAAAAACTAATGTACACTGTTTCTGGTTTAAGGATTCTGAAGGTGACACTCCACTTCACGATGCTATAAGTAAGAAGCGTGATGACATCCTTGCAGTATTATTAGAAGCTGGAGCAGATGTTACTATCACCAACAACAATGGGTTTAATGCTCTTCACCATGCTGCACTAAGAGGAAACCCTAGGTAAAGATGTATTTTTAAAGATCGTTTTGTCATTTGTAAAGGAAGACAAGTGCATGGGAGGATCTTTCAAAAGATCCTTAAACTTGCATGTAATTATATTTGTTAAATTTTTAAGCTGTTTAATTATTGTATTTTTTCTAATACTTTGGAAGCCATTATTAGAATTAAGCTACTAGTTCAGTTTAATGCTGTATTTAGGTAACTCCAAATCGGGAATTTTTTGTGGTGGCTGTAAATGCCAACCTTTTGATAAGTAGGTTATTAAATAAGATCTGAAGGTGGGATCTGAAGATTTGTAAAAAATGTTTCCCTTCTTGGATATTGGAATTGGGAAAAGGGGGTTGAGTTTTTAAGGAATACTTATTTGAATAATTATTAAAGATACCATGTAGTTATAAAGTGGTCTTAGGATTGTTACGTTATGAGTATAAGAAGCACTTAATTTTGTTTTCTTAGAAGTGTGAATACAAGGCATTTCTTATTTCAGCTTTTATACAGCAGCTTATATAGAATCATAGAATAGTTAGGTTTGGACAGTACCTTAAGATCATCTAGTGCCAATCCCCCTGCCATGGGCAGGGACACCTCACACTAAACCATGCCACCCAAGGCTCTGTCCAGCCTGCCCTGGAGCACCACCAGGGATGGAGCATTCACAAATTCCCTGGGCAACCCATTCCAGCGCCTCACCACCTTTACAGTAAAGAATTTCTTCCTCATATCCAATCTAAACTTCCCCTGTTTAAGTTTAAAGCCATTACCCCTTGTCCTGTCACTACAGTCCCTAATGAAGGGTCCATCCCCAGTATCTTTATAGGCCCTCTTCAGATATTGGAAGGCTGCTATGAGGTCTCCACGCAGCCTTCTCTTCTCCGGGCTGAACAGCCCCAACTTTCTCATCCTATCTTCATACAGGAGGTGC
>JAOEHX010055262.1:0-12573 GCA_025448015.1 Bolborhynchus lineola
TTGATGTCATCTACCTGGACTTGTGCAAAGCATTTGACACTGTCTCACATGACATCCTTTTCTCTAAATTGGAGAGACATCAATTTGATAGGATTACCACTCAGGGGATAAAGAACTGGTGGATGGTCTCACACAAAGAGTTGTGGTCAATGGCTCAATGTCTAGCTGTAGACCAGTAATGAGTGGTGTTCCTCAGGTGGATCTGTGTTGGGACCTGTTTTGTTCAATATATTTATTGGTGACATGGTCACTGGGATTGAGTGCACCCTCAGCCAGTTTGTTAATGGCACCAAGCTGTATGGTTCGGTTGATACGTTGGAGGGAAGGAATGCCATCCAGGGGGAGCTTGACATGCTTGTGAAGTGGGCTGATGCTAACCTTATGAAGTTTAACCATGATAATTACAAGGTTCTACATCGGGGTCGGATCAATCCCAGGTACAGCTGCAAGTTGGGCAGAGAGGAGATTCAGAGCAGCCCTGCGCAGGACTTGGGGGTGTACTCTGCTCTCATGAGACCTCACTTGGAGTATTGTGTGCAGTTCTCGTGTCCTCAACATAAAAAGAACATGGAACTGTTGGAACAAGTCCAGAGGATGGCCACAAGGATGATGAGGGGACTTGAGCACCCCACATATGAAGATAGGTTGAGAAAGTTGGGGCTGTTCAGCCTGGAGAAGAGAAGGATGCGTGGAGACCTCATAGCAGCCTTCCAGTATCCGAAGGGGGCCTATAAGGATGCTGTGGATAGACTCTTCACTAGGGAATGCAGCGATAGGAGAAGGAGTAAAAAGGTCAAACTTGAATGGGAAGTTTAGATTGTATATGAGGAAGAAATTCTTTATTGTAAGGGTGGTGAGGCACTGGAACGGGTTGCCCAAGGAAGCTGTGAATGTTCCATCCCTAGCAGTATTCAATGCTGGGTTGAACATGGCCTTGGGTGACACGGTTTATTGGGAGATGTCCCTGCTCATGGCAGGGGTTGTTGGAACTAGATGATCCTGAGGTCCTTTCGATCCTTAACTATTCTGTGATTCTGTAAGGAGCATTTATGAAGGCGCAAGCTAACAGGACAAGTGCCAAACTTATGTTTTAGACTGAAGTGCTAAAAGGAAGATTGAAATTTTTCTGAACTTTTCTCAAAAATCTATAAGCTTAATTTTCACATCTTTGATTTGTTCAAAATCAGATCATTATCCCCTAAGTAGGCAAAAACCAACGGAATTAATTATAAAAGATTATCAGATATAAGCAAGCAGATAATGGTTAAGAGTAATAGCTATTAATTTATTATAATTTCAAAGAAACATTTTTGTTAACACTTGTGGCCATGACTGAAGACCAAACCAGCAGCAAGATTTAAAATTTCAGTATAAAGTTTATATCTCATATCAAATAAATCCTGGTGTTCTACATTACCTACCTTGAATCAGGTGTTGTAGCTATTGTCGTAACTAGTGTTTTCACAGGAAGTTTACTTTCAAAATACCATTAAAATCAAATAAAGGGTTAAGAACAAGAAGAGCACATGGAAAGTATTGTGCTGATAGTAACTTGCTTGATTCTCTAAAGGGAATATGCAAACTTATAGATAGGATTTAGATTCTTTTACATTACAAAATAGCACAGCTAACACAGACTACATTCCTTTACTGTTTCTCCAGTGTCTGCAAGGCCAAGCTCAAAGCAGAGAACTCTGGCCGCCCACCCCATCCATGTAGACAAAAGAAAGTAGTTTTCCTGTGTTGACTCCACATAAAATAATGCATCTTCCTAGTTTGATTAGAGTGGCTTTAGCTACTTTTGCTTTACAGCCCAATGCTGTGCTGTGGGACAGATTCCACTCAGAATTAGCTCAGAATATTTACTTCTGAAACCTTCCTATTTGTCAAAAAACAAAAAGGAAAAAGAAAAAAGGCTGACTGCTATGATCTTTTGAAAGAGACTGTGTAGAATACTAACTAGTGTGTCTGATGGGATCTCTGAACCACCCTAGTAAAAGCTCAGGCTGAAAATCAAGATGTTTCATGAATCGTCTCTTTCCTCCAAAAATCAAACCAAAAGATTTCTGTGAAAAAGTTCTTAACCATCCTGAACATAATTCTGCATAAAAATGTTAAGCTACTGTTGACAGCCATGGAATCCATTTATCTGCATGCACAGTAACAGCAGCTGGGATATTCTTGAAGTAAACAAAAAAAGAAGTTTGAACTGGCATCTTTCAGGAAGTATTATGGAAGATTGATTCAAACTAAAAGCAGACTGAAGCAAGCATACATACTGTGGCTTAAAATAGCATTTAAACTCACTCTCCAAAAGAGAGCATGCATAGAATATCTACCTATACTGTTTTCACAGCATGGAACATAATTCACTTGCTTAAAATCCCAGCATGGAAAGTCTTGACTAGTGATGTTTTTTTATTTGTTGATATAAATTTTTATCAATTATAGATTCTTCTTTGTGCCAGATGTATGAATCCCACTGAAGTGGAAATGTGAGATCAAAAAATATAGAAGAACTATTAACACAGTGTCTTTTCAAACTCAATCTGCCACCTAAAGAAATCACTCAGGCAAAAAGAAGTAGTCCTCATTAATCCTCATTAATATCAGCCAGCTTGCTTACAAAGAAATCCTAGTGGCTCTGATATTCAATACTATTTTTTAAATGCATTCATCTGGAAAAATCCTCATATTCATGTTAATACAATTCTGTTATTCTGTTCTGTTATATAACATACTGTGAGGAAGGAATATAACGTAATTCTGCACTGATAATGTAAGAAGAATAAATGTGGGCCAATATCCAAAAATTAGAATTAATTATGCCTTTCATTTTTAGAAAAGTCAAATTAACATCTTAATAGCAATGGTAATTGCATGTTCTCTACTGAATATGAGTTTATCTCTTTTCCAAAATGCATAAAGAAACCAAGCACAATGTTTGCTTACTTTAACAGTTCTTGGAAGGAAAATATGGTCAAAAATTCTAATTTGAAGGAAATACTCAATGTTCAGTGATTGTTATACTGGACACAGAGCTGGAAATAAGAAAAAGGAAGTATGCATGTGGCTATGATTTGGTTATAAAATAAAGATAAATCAGACTTCATCTTCTCTAAAGTGTGTCAATCTGTGAGGTGCAAAGATGCTTTAGATTGCTCCAGCATTGGTGTAGCACTGGATGAAGTGCTCTATAGACAGACAAGAATAGCCTCATGCTCACAGGCCCTTGTTCTCACAGAGGACTTCAACCACCCTGATATCTGTTGGAGGGAAGGTACGGCCCAGAACAAGCAATCCAGGAAGTTCCTCAATTGTGTGGAAGACAGCTATAGGTTTATGCAGAGAAGAGATTCAGAGCAGCTCAGCAGAGAAGGACTTCGGGGTGCTGGTCAATAAAAAAATGAACATGAGTCGGCACTGTGCATTTGCAGCTCAGATAGCCAACCGTATCCTGGGCTGCATCAACAGGAGCATGACCAGCAGGTTGAAGGAGGTGATCCTGCCCCTCTGCTCTGCTCTCGTGAGGCCCCACTTGGAGTATTGTGTGCAGTTCTGGTGTCCTCAACATAAAAAAGACATGAACTGTCGAAACAAGTCCAGAGAATGGCCACAAGGATGATGAGGGGACTGGAGCACCTCCCATATGAAGATAGGATGAGAAAGTTGGGGCTGTTCAACTTGGAGAAGAGAAGGCTGCGTGGAGACCTCATAGCAGCCTTCCAGTATCTGAAGGGGGCCTATAGGTATGCTGGGGAGGGACTCTTCATTAGGGACTGTAGTGATAGGACAAAAGGTAATGGGTTCAAACTTAAAGGGGGGAAGTTTAGATTGTATATGAGGAAGAAATTCTTTAGTGTAAGGGTGTTGAGGCACTGGAATGGATTGCCCAGGGAAGTTGTGAATGGTCCATCGCTGGTGGTGTTCGAGGCCAGGTTGGACAGAGCCTTGGGTGGCACGGTTTATTGTGAAGTGTCCCTGTCCATGGCAGGTGGGTTGGAACTAGATGATCTTAAGTTCCTTTCCAACCCTAACTATTCTACGATTCTATGAATACACAAGTTGACAAAGGAAGTGTAGGGCTGTTTGTGTCTAGTTCAGTGTCCCCCAGTAGAGGATGGGAAAGTCATTTGTAAAATCAGATTTAAATTGTTAGTTGCCTCCACAATATACAGTTATTCTGATCATAAAGCTTTAATGTATGGATTCTAAACCCGAATACCCAAACACACAGAGTTCAGTTGCAAAAGGAGAAACAAAATGCTCATAACCTGCAAGGACTCCTATTACCATCAACCGTCACAATAAAGCCCAAGGAATGGGCTAATGTTCAAATATGGCTGAAACGAAGTGGCCATGTTCTCAATCTTTGATTTTTCTGTCATGCCTCTCATAATGAAGAACTATCAATGCAAATAGAGCTTTCTGACTCTAAGTACCTGAGGTAAAGTGGACTAATATTGCTGTTTAAACTCAGGTTAATTAATTCTGATGAAGATTAATTGGTCTCTCCCCTTCTCTCTCTTTGAAGATAATTTTTGTGATGAGAACATGACACCTATTAATCCATATCAAACCCCTATAAATTTAGAAATAGTGAAGGGGGAAAGGCAGGGGAGAAGTTCAAGAATATAATTATAAGAAAAAATGAACTAAAATAAAGACAAATTCCACTTTATGCTGATCTGTTGATTTATCTGGCAATTTTATAAAGAAGCGTGCATGGAAAATTGACTAACGGCCATAAAAGCATATATATTTGTCTGGACAATGGTCCAGTCTTGCAGGGCATTTTTTAAAAGGGCATTATTGCTATCAATAGTGACTCACTTTAAAAGAAGTTGGAGTTACTGGGCAGTTAAGGAAAGATTTATGTATTTAGTTGGAGTCCACTTGCCTAGACTCAGATGACTAAGGCAAGGCTTTCCCTTCCACATTTAATGGAAAAGCTCTTTGAAGCCTATCTAGTCTGGCAGACCTATCAATAACATGGCTAATAAAAAAGAATTTTGGCAGTCGCACTGCAGCTATTTAGTGCAAGTGTCTTGAAATAAAGTATTTGATGGCAAACAGACAGATAGACAGAATTGTCCAGAACAGGTTATATAAAGGAGAAATTGCAAAATCAAAGCCAAAATGAAAAAAAAAAGGGGGGGGGGAATATACCTCCAAACTAACACCTCCCACCCTCAACAACAAAAAAAGAACTAAAAAAAAATGCTACCATTCTTTAAATGGAGTTACTCCTTTACATACATGTGTGACTTGACAAGTTATGGTGAATAACAATGTCAGGAAAAATTAGTGCAACTCTATGCATTCGAATATTTAGACCAGTGAAAATAGATTTTTTTCTATGAATAGCATGTTATATATGTTTCATATCTACTTATACAAAGTTCTGAAATTTGTTCCTGATCAAAAACTGCGATGAAGAAAAAAACCCCACAACACCCCCACCACCTGTTCTCTCCCGCCTCCCCAAATAGTGAAAAACCAAAATGCCACAAACAACTTTTGGAAAGAAAATATGCAGATAAATGTCAAGTAGTCTTTATTGCACATCCTTCTTTTTTCAAATTCCGTTATTTAATGTCATAAATAGTGGTCAAGAAACACTTCAATGTGATTAACAGTATGTTGTGTAATTATACAACTTATGCATCCAGTTCTTTCTCAAACCCTAATATTTGCTTCTACTTGGAACTATTTGAATCACCTCTGGGAAAAAACAGTTTAACACTTCAAGCTTATGAAGAGAGTGAATGCCTAAAAAAAAAGCAATTCATAGATGCTTTTCTTAGTGAAAAACACACAATTCTGTTTAATAATACTTACATATAAATATGTATATATATGCACATATAAGTATATACATAAAATTATATGTATAAATATATATAAGATCACATGTATAAAAATATACATAAAAATACATCTATTTTATTACACATTCTTGTGCATACCCATGTTAGCTAGTACTGGTTTCTTTTTAATGTTAAATATGCAACAATTAAATTCTGTATAAAAAAAGAACATCTAGGCATGTAGTTTCAGGAATTTATATTTAAAAGTTCCAAAACCATTCTAAATGTTTTTTTAATGTTCTGTTAATTTGACTAAAATCATTAGAATCTATTGCTATAATTTAGTTTCCAAATAGTTCAATAGCATGTTCAAGACTTTATTTTCATGTCTTCTGTGCAATGGAGTGCTGAGGCTCAGTAAGGATGGGTGTCTCCCCAGAAACCAGGCCCTGGGGTCTCAGGGATCTGGCTGCCAGGGTCCCTCCCATCACCCCAGCCAGGAGCAGGCAGCTGGGGCACTGGGGAAGCCCTACTCCCATGCTTCAAGCATCTCCTTGGAGATGGGGGTGTGTGCTGAGGCAACAAATTATTAAAAAAAAAACCCAAAACAAACCCAAAGAGCTTCCCACCAACTTTTTAGCAAACTATTGTTATGAAATGGAACTTTCTTTAAGATCAGAGGTATGCACAGTAACGGATGACAGATATTCTATATATTTGCCCAAACACACCAAGAAACTGTACAGAAGTGGGACACAGATGTTGCCCAAAGACACCAAGAAACCGTACAGAAGTGGGACACAGATGTGTTGCCTGAGGCTGTGAGGCCCATTTGTTCATCAAAATGAAAACAGTTCCACGTTCAGTATGTTCATATTTTTTGCCCAGTCAGTAGGTGAACAAGAGAAAAACATTAGTAACCCTTAGAAATCATCTTCATTTATATGCTCAGGGTCTAATTAAGCAGAAATCTATAGAATGACAATAATACATACATATATATATTCCAAGTCTTATTTCTAAGAGCAGTACTGCTCACTAGAGCAAACATCCCATATAACAGAATGGATTCAGGATGTCTACCGAGTAGCTGACACAGATTTCTAGGGCATATGTAAGCTCAATGTTTAAAATACTAGATTTTTATACATCCCTTTGGAAAGTAAACTGCACTCCCCTGGTCTCTGCTTTCTTAATGACATCAAGATTCAGAATAAAAAGCTCATCCCGTTAATCTAATCCAAAGCCTACAGTCTTCCCCAATATCATATTACAATTATTAACAACTATTATTAAAAGAATTTGATTTGGTATTTTGCAAACATACAAATTTCACTAGTGGAGAACTTTAAGGAAACATTTCTTAACGATTTGTAACATGTTAATGTATGCCCTTGGTAGAAAGCCTAATTATATTTTAATCTTTTCATGATAGAATCCATGGTTAGCTACTCAGGAAGTGGTTTTAATTTCATATCCAATTAGTGAACTTCCTCTTAAATATATCTTACATTAAATCTTTTTTCATGTACGGACTCCAGCTCTGGTGAAATCTGAAGACCATTATTTCACATCTTGCATCCCTTTTATAGTCTACTAAGTGCTAAGTAGTAACTTTCCACTCTTGCTTTCTTATCATCCCAATTTAGCAAAACTACTAAGAGTTACAAATATTTACATCTTTTGGTCTGTTTCTGAGATCCACATCCTGCTTTATCTTGCAAACTGTCTGCGTTGTTTTGCTAACTGATCTTGAAATTTCATTGTTCTCTTTACTGTTTCCAAGGTTTATGCCCTGCCAGGGCCTTAAAACCTGGTGTTTTCTTTACCCTTCCCAAGGCTTAAGCCAGACTAGGGCAATAACCCCAGGATCCATTTCGTTAACTGTTTCTATCTCGTCATCCACAGTCAGAGAAGAATATTTAGTTTATTATAGATCATAGAAATTCATTTAATGGCTTTGTTAGTTGTTTGTGCATGGAGCAGTGTGTTAACAAAAATATAATATTATGATATTGCATAAAAAACATCTATTTTCAAGAGCTTTAAACCAGAAATAGTTCTTTAAGCCCTGTTAAAATAATTTAAACCTATGTAATTATATTCTCATGCATTTCTTTCAAATTATAGCAGTTCTGTGCTACAAAACATCAGTATTTGACTGTGTAAAGGATGAAATTTAAAGTTAAATTTTATTCTTTTAATTGGCTTCATTTTTCATTTGTTAGGATGAGTTCCTGTCAATTACTTCAAGTGCATCAGCTGCAAAACCACTTGGCTTTTACAGAGGGCTGTAAAATTACTTTTTGAAATAATCTAGACAGATAAACTACTTAGGAAAAAATAAGAAAAAAGTCTCTCTTTATATTTAGTTTTGGTGATATTACTTTCAATGACAAATGACACACAAAGGAAAAAAAAATTCTTTAAAGTACTGCGATATAATTAAGTTCTCAAATTTTACACACAGAATATTGCTTCAGTTGAATGTAATTTAGCTTCTAGCTTTTACATAATAACTTACTGTTCATAAACCTCTAAAAAATCACATAAATCCACTCCTCACGTATTCCCAGATGCTTCATTTCAGAGTGGAAAACTAACCAAATACCTACAGTCAGCCATGTTTTCTCTTGCCACACCGCGCCAGTGGTGTAAACTGCTTCCTAAAGTTCCCTTCCCTACAGTTCACTAATTTTGAACACAATGCCTCTGCACTTTTTCCCTTTTCAGTTGCTCTGACAGGTGCTCTAATAAAAACTGTGTCTGTCTGAATCTGCTATAGTACCAAAAAAGGGGATAGAAAGCTGTAGCCTAGATCATGGGAAACAAGTGCTTTGTGTTCTATGAAAAGACACGGCATTTTCAGTCATTGAAAACTGTTAAATTGACTGTTAGGAGAGTAAGGTTAATCAGAATGAATATTTAACTTCAAAGGGAAGATCATTTTTCTTGCCAGTTTTCATGCCAGATAGGAAATTTTAGCTATCTGACAGTAACATCATTTACCTGGCTGTGTAATTAATCACAGCTAAATTACAAGAGACAGGAATATCCTGCAGCTCTGCTTCCAGAATGAGCACTTGGACTACAGCCCAGCTGTAGAGAAAACATACTTACAATGTAATCTGATGTCCTAGTATCTTGATCATCCTTTCAGAGGTGTGCATCTCAGTACACCATGGCTCCTAATCTGATCACGCAGTAATTTTGTTTAAAAATTAATCTGGATATCCAGATTAAGTAAGGAATAATTCTGTCTATTCCTAACCTGCCCTCATATGAAATCACTTCTAAGATAAACAGGCCCAGTACATATTAAAGTGTTACTCCATAATGTAGGTGCTTCCTTTCTTCATCCTCTCTTGCTTAAAGGAATATAAGTTTAATTGCAATTTTTTTCTTTTTCTTTCTGCCAGTGATAAATGAAAATTCAAGTGCATACTTTCATGGCTTTCAGACAAATAGTACTAAATAGGGGCAGGGGGAAGCATCCTTGGGAACGAGATAGTTTGTTGACACCTTTCGCTTGGATTAATCTTTTATATAGTCTATTTGATAAATAACAGTGATATCTTGGTTCCAAACTGGTATGGGACATATGCAAAATAATACCACACACCCCACGTGGCATGAGGAGATAGAGGGCTGCTAGCAGCATCTTATTTCACATGAACCATACAAATATCTAGATGACATGATTATCTAATCTGTGTTTAGGGCAAAGCATCAAGCTGGGTAATCATATGCCTACTTATAGGGGCTCACATGATACAGTAAATTATATCCTGTCAGTGGAAGTGTGTACACTTATGGTAAATCATCCTGAAATAATGACTAGACAGTATTTTGCATGTCTTATTCTAAATGGTCTGGTTTACCCTGGAGTGCTGTATGGCAAAGCCTAGTTAATACTGTATGGTATTAAACTATTAGTAGTCTATTTGTTTATAAAGCACTTTGTGGTGTACTGGTATAAAATGTAAGATACTATCAGGTTTGTAGATAGCCTCTTTCCTGTTAAGTTTAATAATTTTTAAGTGGTTTAGAGTTCCCAGCCTAAAATAAACTGAGAAAACAGAACCCTGAGGAAGCCTTTAACATGGATTCAAACAAGTGGCAAAACCCAAGGAGCCTGACTCCAGAATTCATTCACACATAATCTGTAGGTTTATGTATCATATACATGCTCCTAAGAAGTTCCTGTAAAATAGAAATTGTGTCACTCGATAATGTTAAAAAATCAAAACCAGCCTCCAGCCTCCCTGTCACCAGCCTTAGTCTGATACATGGTTCTAATACAGAGTGAACAGTTAAAGTGCAAAATTGGCTGTGAGAGTGAAGAAAACTGAGGTAAAAGACTCACCAATACAAGGCCTGTCTCCCACTCACCTTGCTAGGAATGGTCTCTGAGGTTACATCCCTATCCTTAAAGGCAGCTAATCCAGGAAGCAGGATCTGTGTCCGGGCTAGGGGTCATGTCCATATTGCCTGGCATTACCCCTTTTAGCAAATCAATGCACTCACACTTCACTGAAGCAACTCTGCAGTCCTGAGACATTAGTGTCAACTTGTGTGCTTTTTTATTTCAAAATAATAATAAAGTGAGGTTGTGCTGCTGTTGACGGGAGTAATGTTTCTTATGGAAATAAAATAAGAGCATGAATTACATATTGTGCAAGTCCTGTCTACTTATGAGAAAGTCATAGAACAAAAAGTCTTCTGAGACAGTGGTGACTATATAGGGCACAAAAAAAAAAAAAGTAAAATAACAAAACAACCCCACCATGCCACAGTGTCTACACTGTATAATAGAAAGGCAATGGAAGGGTTTTCTTACTTGAAGTATCTCCAGGAAAAAAAATAAATAAAGAATTGTAGGAAGAATTTAGCCAAAAAGAAAGCCCTAGGGTAAGGAATTCTTTTTTTCCAAAGCAACATATTAGAAGCTTAATAACCAAGAAGCTAAATTATTTGGCAGAGGAGATGCACTTTCAAATATAACTAAACTGGAAAAACAAGGACTTGCCCCAAACATGCTTTCTAAAATATCAGTGAAATAAGACTGGTTAGAACTGACATCATTCTGTTCTGAGTTAAGAGAGAAAACTATGCTGCAGGCACTGCATGCTCCTCTGCTCAGTTAGACATACTAGAGACACAGCTGTGAGAGTCACAAGCACACGTGTATTTTCTCTGGTAGTTAGCTATTGCAAGGAAATTCAGGTCTATTACAGGTATATAGCAGATCCTGCTACAGCTCCTAAAATAAAACTGGCAGATAAAGAAGTGGCTTCAACAGAATTTGAATATGATTTTTAATGTCCCATTGCCCCTCTGATGATGTCATACCTTACCACTTCCCAGTGGGAAAATAAAACTAATTGTGGAGTGAATATTAATCATGGTAGGAAGTTTTTAGGACGTAATTCCTTGCCTTCCTATTATACTGATTCTAACCCATTTAAGGATAGCCAAAGCAAAATGAGATGTTCTCATAGAAAGAATGGTATTTCAGCGTTTTATAATATGAAAGTAATTTTCATTGCAATGAACAATCCAGTATCATGCGCAATAGTAATAATTATAAGAAAAATGTGGGGTTTTTGTGTTGTTGCTTTTTTTTTGCTGATTACTCTTTCTCTAATCTTAAAAATACACAGATTTTTTTTTTTTTAAGTATAGATATGTACATATATATATTTAGTTTTGAGCCATGACTACTCATTTTCACACCAACATTAAGATCGCTCAAGGACCACTTGCTTTCTCTCTGTGAAAGACTTGTTTGGCTGTTTTAATGAATTTGGTTTTCTCCCACATGCTGAGATAAACTCTTATGAATCACAATGTGTCTTCCTGACTCCCCTTCATGTTCTTCTTACATTCATGCTTTTGAGAAAATTCTACGAGAACAGCTGCTCCCACAGTACTATCAATAAGAAGATTCTGAAGCAAATCACTGCTCTTGTGCAGAGTGGTGTCAGGCACAAAGGCTAAAAAGAGGAGGGGAAAAAGTAATAATCCTGTCAACTCTGAAATTGCTTTTAAGAGATTTCATAGCTATCCTGATATAAACAGTAGTACACACAAAATGGAACAGGCAGGAAGTCTTGTATTTTAAAAAGGAAAAGATACTAGTATAGATCATCTAGACGATGTATGCAGTATACCACTTTGCCTTTGATACAGCTTACCTACAAAGAAGACATTTAACATGCAGGTCTTGTACTCCCTGCAGTATTGTTGAGAACGAATGAGAAGGTAGTATCTAAACAAACTGATATCCAGTATGCACTCTACAAACAACTATAGTTGATAGGAAATGACATGGAATCTGAAGCCTGTTTATACAGATCTCTTGCTTTACTGATTAATGTTGCAGATAAAAAAAAAGCTGTACCAATGTCCCAAGGTCTCAGAATTCACAGAATCATAGAAAGGTCCTGGAAAAGACCTTAAGATCATCTAGTTTCAACTCCCCTGCCATGGGCAGGGACACTTCACAATAAACCATGCCACCCAAGGCTATGTCCAACCTGGCATTGAACACTGCCAGCGATGGACCATTCACAACTTCCCTGGGCAAGCCATTCCAGTGCCTCAGCACCCTTACACTAAAGAATTTCTTCCTCATGTCCAATCTAAACTTCTCCCCTTTGAGTTTGAACCCTTTATCCCTTGTCCTCTCACTACAGTCCCTAATGAAAAGTCCATCCCCAGCATCCCTATAGGCCCCCTTCAGATACTGGAAGGCTGCTAT